>NW_019379587.1:2878377-2905686 GCF_000648655.2 Copidosoma floridanum
TCATTATATAAAAAGAAAAAAAAAAAAATAGGAATATAAAATTAAGTTAACTTTTTTTTGTATGAAATTAGTCGTGTACGTCTCATTGTAATGAGTGCTTAAAAATAACTTAAAAGTCATTTTATTAAAGTTTTGACCAGCTCCATACGAAAATATACAAATTTTCGGGTGGGACGAAAAGATGAAAAGAGCATCGTTCCACTTACGTCATTATTTGAGTTCGAAATTTTTAATCTTTCAAGAGTTGGTCAAGCAGTTGATAAAATATCAATTGAAATTTTTTCTCAAACGTTTATTAATTAATTTTGCAAATGCCGTAAAAAAAAAAAAATAAATAAAAATAATACAAATATTGCGCAATAAAAAAGGAATCAGTTGAGCTCGGAAAAATTATAGCAATAATTAAAAAAATACTCGTTTGTTTATATAAGGAAACGAAAAAGAAGAGAAAGCAGCCAGAAATGAAGCTCTAAGGTTTCTGGTAAACACAAAAATTAGGCTGGGCAGGTGAATTTCGAATTGCAATAAAAGAAACTCTTGAATGATTACAGGACAGAAAATAAAGACTCGTGTGCATGTACAAACGCACCATAGTCTAAAAGCACACCAACGTCCTCTCGGGGCCAATGTAAATAAAAAAAAGGGGGACCAAAAATTCAGAAATGGAAGGAAAAAAAGCTCCATGACACGTGCTCTCTTCTGTGTACGACAACAACTCCCCGGCAATGAAAAAGAGAGCGACAACGTCGAGAAAAATCAGCGCGCTTGCGCAAACTATTGTCGCGAATTGTGCAGGGGTAGCTGCTGGCTCCGATATACGCAGTGGAAACCCCCACAGCCCGTGCACACCCCTATATGTACCCGTACACCACCGCAAGGCGACGAATACGGCAAGTGCGGGACCAGAAACACGGAGCAACTCAGTCGAGTCTCAGCGTAAGCTCGGACCACACGTCACTTTCCGCACCCCCTGGATTCCCATCTCGCGATATCGCCCAGGTGCCAAGTATACGGACATCAACAATCGAAAGTGCACGAAAGAGAGCTGGCTGCTCGCAGGCGAAGACGCCGCAAGAAAGGCCACACCGAGCCCTCCCCCGCTACACGGCCATGTCCATATTCATTTAGCGGTGCATCAGCCAGTCGGAGTTGTAGGGCGAGGAGGAGGTGGACACGCGTGTTTGTATAGATTACGAGTGGGCGCGGGCGCGCTTATTGTGAACGTGCGAGATGAGCGGTGCCGAAGGTGGGTGAGGAGGAGGGAAGAAAACTTGTTTAGCTCGCGGTTACGAGGCGGCGAGTGAGAAGAAAAATCCAGTGGACGAATAAACAATAATAATCTGAGAGACAAACAGAAAATAAATAAAAACGCGACAGCGGTAAATATGAGAGCCGGGGAGGGGTTGTTAGCCGCGGAGGGTAGTGCAGGTGCTCCGTCGCAGGTGCGGGACCACGGAGATATGCAGGAGGAGGAGGCTCGTCCCGAGTGAGCTTTTAGGCTCTGCTTATAAGTATATATATCTTTGAGATTGGAGAGGCTGTGCAAAAACAAAAATCTCAGGAGTGGGGATGCTGTAGACTGTGCGCTCGGGGAGTGTTAACGGTCTACGTGGTGGTTTATCTCTTGTTTTTTAATATTTGTGTTTGCCGTGCGCGAGTGCTGGTGTGGTTGAGGCACTGCAGCAGCTGCACGGGCGAGACGATGGGAGGAGGAGGAGGAGGAGGAGGAGGTGGCGGCAAAATGAGGTCGACTACTGCTGTTCCTCTTCTGCGTGACCTCTTGCTATTACTGTCCTGCGTCATTTTGTTCGCCGAGATGGTTACCGGTAATGGTATGAGCGACTTTTGGAAAGCTTTGCGAATAAAAGCCACGCTTGTGCTTTACGTGGTTATTCGAGTGGAGCTCGTTTGATTGAGGGACGTTGATTTTTTTTTTTTTTTTTTTTTTCAAATGGCAAAAAATGAGAGGGTGGTGTTTTTCAAGAGCAGCTTAGTGGTAAATTTAGAATTTAGGCAATTGATTTTTGGAAATTTTATATTCGTTCATTAGGCATTTGTTGGACGGAAGTATAATGTTGGTACACGGATTTTATTATTTTTCAATGCAGATGTATACATAAAGTTGCGCATAGCAATTGTTTGATGGATGATTAAAAATACAAAACTCCAAATAGATAAAAATTTCTAGGATGAATTTTTCAAGCGCGTCGTGATGAAATTTTGATGACCTATCAAGTAAATTTTTCACGATTGTGGGATACGTAACCAAAGGACATGAATATTGAGGACGAGCTCGTGCATTGTTGAAATGTTTTTCAATAATGGATTGCAAATGGGTGGCGTATCAGCTACTTTTTCTGTGAGACAAAATAAAATTGGTAATCTTGTCCAATTGTTCGCACGTACTCTTTACCCCATGAGTATGTCATCATGTAGTGCAGATAATTTCGTAAATTGCTAAAACGTATGAAAACTTAGAAAACACGAATAAAGAACTTTAAATTTTTATTTTTTGAAAATTAGCTGCATCTCAGCTTCTCATGTCAATTTTAAATAAATCTTGTAGATATACTTCAAGGACCTTAAGAAACTCACAAGATTTCTTCAATATGGACATGAAAAGGCTACAATTACTGGAATCGTATGGTAACACAGATTGTACTTGGATGCATGGCATTACCAATTATATTTTTATCTGCTTCATATTTTTACCAGAGCAAAAGGTCTATTTAGCCTATAAACTTCATTTTAATCTTAAAATGGGTGTAATCTAAAAATTCTAATTTATGCGTGTAACTAACACCGTGTACGTACTTTTTTGAGTTTCCAAACTTACTTGGAAATGTTAAACTGACTGAAGCTCAAACTTGCTAAATAACTTTGTCTTCATGCTAAAAACTTAGTGACTTTCTAACTTTTTTATGTGACATTTCAGGACAATAAGGCATTAAACACGAAACTTTATCGTACGTAACGTTATATATGTATGTTACGATTAAACTTTTTGTTTTAAAGATATGCCATTCATCAGTCGTTCCATACATAAATTCTTCTACACATTCTAATATCATCTGTGATTAATTCGTCATTCAGTTGCATTAATCCAAAAACACATTGTCACCCTCGTGAGCTACACCGACCTACTGGTAAATACACGCAATACCTTACAGTAATATTTGTCCAACGGTTCATTAACTTGTTTGAATCAAGAGCAGCAGTAATAACAAATAAACACGTGAATATCCTTCACCTTTATCTCATGTTTATCTTTTCTTCTCACAGCAGATCAAAGTACTAATGAACTCATCCGTCGCACAAACTGCAGTCGTTTACGCTTACAACGATCAAGTGCTAAGAAAAAAAAAAAAAAAATAGAATAAAATAAAATAAACAAATAACACTACAAAGTCATGCCACTTCTCGATATAATATTCGTCGACACTACACGCGCAAGAGGAATTACACACGCATCACTGGTCGAGTGCTTCGATGATTTACGCTCGCAATGAGCTTTCCTCGCTACTTCATCGCGTATTAAGCAATACGGAGCTTCAGCATCGCTTCGGCATATATTCTCAAGGGTGGAAACACGTATTGCGCGTAGGAAATTCCGTAGCAAAATTCAGCTCGTGAATGTATACATGTATGTATAGTTCGGGCGTTGGATGTATTACCACGACTCTATGTAAGCTCAAAATCTGCAATGCGAGCTGTCTATCTACATGCTACTTAGGGTGTTCGAGTATTTCTCGTGACGTGCTTGGATTGTCTTTAGATTCTCGTGTTCTCGTGAGCGTATACGCGTATAATGTGTAAGGGGCTTCAAGCTCAAGATGTGTAATATCGCACCATACCTCTCTTGACGTTTTGAAACAGTAGTACATACGTATAAGACCTCTTCTCAGGGCCAATTGATTTTTCGAGGGTACTACTGATTAACGAGGATTGGTTTACTACTCTGTAACCATTGCCGATTGAGGGAGCTTGTTTTTGCAGAGCTTCGTTGATTTTTCCTCTCTTATATTTACATGACTCGATGATATTTATAATAATTTGCTGCGGAAGGCAATTATTATTATTATTATTTTTTTTTTTAATGACTTTATTAAATGATGTAACCTTTAATAACAATATTTTATATTACATCACACTCTATTTGTCATTTATTGTNTTTTTTTTTTTTTTTTTTTTTTTTTTTTTTTTTTTTTTTTTTTTTTTTTTTTTCTCACATGTCGGAAGCAGAGATAGGCAAACACGTTTTCCAATGTGTATCGTAAAAGTAAACAGTAAAGTATTGCTTTGATTAATAGTGACGGATTGATTTTTGGTTGGGAAAATAACCCAATAGTGTACTAAAAATGTGATTTTTGAATGGATACCCGTTGGAAAATATAACTTTTTACGCTTTTTTATCTGGTAAAACTACGTTTAGAAAGTTTTTATTATTGATTCCAGTCATTGTATCCTTCACATGACTAATCACTTTTTGATCCACAATTGGAATTAATATCCTTTTAGTTCACAAACTGTACTGGAAGCCGTCAACGTATAAATTAGTCAATCATTCGATACAAGCTAATTAAAAAAATAATCCCAATGATCTGTTAGTCAACAACAAAAAACGGATAATAATCTATGTGTATACTTTGGCTGGTGTTTTTGAACGAAAATTCGCTCATTGAAAACTTTCCGATCAAACGTCCTTACGTTAACTCTGAGTCCTTTTTTTGCCAACTTCATAAATAAAGCCAAGGGAGGAAAAAAAAAACGAAAAAAAACACGAAAGTGAAAAAGATAGCAAGAGAGGAAACGGAGGGTGGGTCAAGCGCGTTATTACTTTTGCTCTCCTTTTGTAAACTTGAACGCATGAGAGAGAGAGAGGGAGAGAGAAAGACAGAGAGCCACCCACGAGAAATCAACGGCAGACAGTGTGTCGAAGGTTGTTTCCTCCGCTCAGGGCGCGTCTACCAGTCCTTCGAACGCCCCTTCCTAAGCTCTTCGAAAGAAAAGTTTTTTTGTTTCACACACGGTCATGTGCACGCTTTATTTTTTTAACTATTAATTTCTGTGTTTTGTCCTCTTTGTGTCAGGGGTGCAGAAATTTCTCTGTCCCCACAGCAAAAGTTCTCTATTATTGTCACGTAGATTTTTAATTAGAGACGCATTCCGACTCGAGCCGCGACGCGACTGAAATTTTAAGGGACAAAAGGTACGAACGAATGCAGTCGCGCGTGGTTTCGTAACAAAGCCTTTGCACGCCGGTATATCGTACATAGGCAGCAGCCACTCGGTGGAACAAGCAAGTCGAAATTACGGTTCACGGATCGCGGGCTGGTACCGCACTTTTGGTGGAATGTGTTTCGCGCGTTTGGATGCCCATGTGCGTGAATTGGATGCCTCGGTATGAGGGTATTTTTTAAATTTTTTATTTAATTAATATTTATGTCCTACACATAATAAATAAATTAAAAAAAACCATTGAAACTCGAGAAGATTTATTCACGAAGTAAAATTGTTATTTTCATTCTTTTGGCGTATCACAAGATTAATTAAATGTATTAAGCGAATATTAAATTCATACGATGAAATTTCATTTAAATAGAAAAAAAAAGGAAGGAAAAAAAACATTACAAAGGCGCAACGTGACCTCTCATTGTTATAAAGCCTGCAAAAACTTTACGCTTCCCGATATCGACCTACCCACGTTTAATTACCGAGACTTTGTAAATTAATAAAACCGATGCAAAACCAAATCGAATAAACGATAACGAAGAACATAAAAGTAGCGAATAAACCCAAGTTCAGCGTAAAAATAGAAAATCACATGAAAATCGCAGAGTTGATGATAAGCGTGGATTGTAAAATTGACAACAGTAGGTATATACTTGTTTTATCGCATGACAAACAAACGAAACATCCATCAGCCAGATGGTCATGGTTAAAATTACATGTTTTTGATCAAACCGATTCTCGCACCCTCCATTGATTGAATTCCACATAATATCAGTTAATAATAATAATTGGAAATGTACAAAAATACCGCGGCTGTAACAATTATTTTTTAATATTATTATCATTACAATTACCAACAGCATCCATACCATCTATATTGTATACTGTAGAAAAACGCCCATTATCAACCAAACGAACGCGAGAGGGCCGAACGTAAAAGTACGCCTGATGTGCTTAATCATCGTCTATGAGATTACCTCTTCCTCCTTTCAATATCTTTTCCCACGCGCTCAAGTTCCACTTTCCACCCGCCCCCTCGAAAACTCGAGCGTCCCTTTTTCCTTGCCCCCGTACGCACACGTATATATTTACACAACAAAGAGAAGGAGGAGAGAGAGAGAGACTCTCTCGTCGATTCCCTCGAGGAAACCGCGAGCTCGAAAATCACAGCGACACGGGTACATACATATATATGTATAAGAATGCGCTTCCATGTGTACACTCATGTACATTACACCTACGTTTCGGCTGTGTGTCCTTTCTTCTCTTCCTTCTGTCGATGGGCGCGCGTACAATATCGATCTCCCAATGGGGCGCACGCGTGCTCTGCTGAATGAAAAGGCTCTTTACGCCTCCACGCGCGCCCTCCCGTTTTCCTCCCACACCGCGTGCGCCACCCCCCGACGCTTCTCGTGGATGCTGATGTCGTTGTATCCTTCGGCTAACGAAAAACGCTCCCCCTCCCCTTCCTTTGACCTTTGGCGCTTATGTATGTGTATATATGTGTATACATACACGCGTCCATGCGGCTGCGGGGAGACAGAGAGTCATTCATGGATAGAGGGCTCGCCTCGTGTATCTGTATACTTATACTCTCGGGGCTTTGCGCGTCCTCTGGCATTTGTGGAGCAACGAGTGCACGCCTCGGACGAGGAACACTCCCTTTTTTACGGTGATGGTATGGCTACTCTTTTTTTTTTTTTTTTTTTTTTTTTTTTTTTTTTTTTTTTCCCTTTACAAAACAAAGTACTTTGGTTGTTTTGTTACACGCGATTTTATTATGAGGAAGTTCGAGCAAAGGATGATGCAAAATGCAAAGTGTATTATCAAGGGACTGGAAGGGACACTATTGAGAAATCATTTTGACACCATTAATGATGACAATATTAAAATTAAATCGAAATTCATCGTAACAGAGATGTTCCACCGAAACCCTGATAATGCGTTGATAACTGTCGTAAGGAGTTCTAAAAAAATGTTTGTTTGAAAATTATAAAAAAGGCAGGTTTCAGTCCAAAAATGAAAAAAAAAATTTTCGAAAGAAATGTTCTAGTACATGCGCGTAAAGTGTCTTCCCATTGTTTCGAGTAAATGCGTTTCCATTCATGTGTATTCTTTGCAATTTTTCTCCCTAATATTTTGAGTTGTCGAGGGTTTCACTGAGACGTAATCCGGACGCGGATCGAAATGATGGACACCTCGGAAATACTCTTGTCGCTCATTCAAGCGCGTGTGTGGGATGCGTCAATGGAGCCACTCAAACGGGACAATCATGCATCAGCACCGATCGAATCGCCGACTGATTCCATTTTTATAGTCCTCCATTGAAGTGCTCGATATTGTGTGTTTCATCTCGTTTTACCCATAATTACCTAGTTCTGGCTATACGTGGGATTTAAGTAGCATTAATGCACGATTTATTTTGAAAATCGCGATGATAAGTGTTGTCTGGTTAGGTTTTTCTAATGCTTGAATGGAAGGGATGTATATGGTATCAATCCCAAGTACTTAATGCGATGGCAAGTGCCATAATTAATCCGAACGTATCGTTACTCTCATATACCAAAGGGCCAATTATTAATAGTGCCGAGATGTTTGTTAATCCATTCAAACGAGTCAACAAGCTGACTCTTTTATACTCTTGATACGTTATCAATAGGGTCTCTTAAACGGGCTCCACCCACAAAGTGATTTCCCGAGCACGTAATGTTTACATGGAAATAAAAACATTCGCAGATATTGACGCGCAAACGGACTCGTCGTTGTCGACGACATCACCGGTCAATCGAGGGGCGGCTCGGCAAATGTTTGGGAGCGGCAGTTTGCGCCAAACTATGGTTACCAGTACTATGTCACCCACGAGTTTTGACGGTGACAACTATCAGAGACACGATCACAGACACGATCACGGACACGACAGGAGTCGTAATGGACATCACGGTAAAGTAGTTTTATTATAGTACGAAATGACAGTTTTTTTTTTTTTTTACTGCACGATGAAGTACCCATAATAATTAAATAAACAAAAATTTGATACATAATTCAAAATATAGATACAATTTAATCCTTTACGTACAGTCAGGCAAAGACTGCATTACTTGTTTTTCGATGAATTGGTTCATGATTTTGGAGATTGCCATTAAATTAATCTCATTGAGCAACCCAATTCTTTGAAACAAAGAAAATTTCTTTACCCTCATTCCGTTAAATATTTTCTTTTAATTGAAACAAATTTAGTCGATCCAAAAAAACATTTCGTACAACTAAATGAGAAATTTGTAATTAAAAAAAGAAAATTTTAATTTAATAAATTAACTTATATTTTTTTACTCATAAGAAAATATTTAACGGAATGAGGGTAAAGAAATTTTTTTTGATTCAAAGAATTGGGTTGCTCAGTGATATGCAGTATAAAATTTTTAAACAAAAGACTATGAGTATTTACAACAATAGTAAAAATACACAATGTAATGCCGTAGGCGTTGACGATTCAGCCAGTGGTTACGGGTACGATGATTACAATCGACCCAAGACGCCTCCGCAGTTGCCACTCGATTTTTACCATCACGTGCCACTACCCGAGCCTGACAACGACGACGACCACGACGATGAAAACGCCGATGACGACTCGAGTGAGTTGCCAAGCTTTAGAAACGGTGCTCCTGGACGGCCCCAAAACGGCATGAGTGGAATGTATGGCCAAGGCAGGCATCCCAGCAGTCCCGGACTGTACGGTGGCTTTGATGGAGGTACAACTTGTCACTCCATTTTTTTTTTTTTTTTTTTTTTTTATATCTGTATCGAAGCCTCTTGTTGATTTTTTTGTTTGAAGGATTGCGTAAACTTATCACATAAAATTAGTTTTGAAAGCAGGTTTGGAAGAGTATCGAGCTCGTGTGCGCATGGGTTCGGAGCGCGGCCACGGAATGGGACAGCACGGTGAGGCCGGAGATCGATTACATACCGACCGCAAGTCTGCGGTGCACGAGCTGGACGACGAGAGTTCCTTGGCTTGCCTCTGCCCGGATGATCAGTTCTTGTGCCTGAGCACCTGCACCTGCATCGCCATCGAAGATCGTTGTAACGGAGAAGTAAGCTGTTGCTTTTCTCTATACACGTGTATTTTAATTTAGCGAAACATTTATTTGATATTTGAATTTTTATAACATTAGCAAAAATACTCGTTTATGCACCTATAAGCAATAACTTTATGATCTTAGATCGATTGCGAGGGAGCCGATGACGAAATACACTGCGATGTGTACAATGCCACCTGCACCGGCAAAAGATCCGTGAAGTGTCCCACTTCTGGTAAATGCATTGCTAAAGAGTGGCTGTGCGATGGTTACGATGACTGTGGTGATTACTCCGATGAAACCCATTGTGGTGAGTTTACCCATCACTTTTTGATGAATCTTCAATTATGAGAATACACAATTTGCAAGCACTAGAAGTTAATTGTTCTCGAGATATCAAAGAAATCAAACGTATATCTTGAAGAAAAGTCTTGCAAATCGAGTGCATTCTACAAACGAAATTAATTTATGGTTGTCTTTTAATTACGTGAAGGTGAGTCGCAAAAAAACTGCACTTCGCAACAATTCGAGTGCAGAAACGGGATGTGCATTCAGTTGGACTGGGTTTGCGATGGCGAAAATGACTGCAAAGACTTTTCGGACGAGGAAAACTGCGACAGAAAAAAGTAAGTCGGCTTCAATCAAATTATAAACGTAAATATCAACGCGAGCAAAAAAAAAAAAAAAAAAAAAAATTAGTTTGAAAATTGACTACATGTTGTTCGCTCTGATAGATCTGTAAATTTAGTTTCAATAATAATGAGTTCCCGTAAATTAAACGTTGAGCGGGTTCATGAAATGCAAAAATATCTCCATCTCTTGACACGAAATGAAGTAATATCTTGTAATTGACAGATACGATAATGAGTTTCGTTGTAATGGTTTCAATGAAAACACGTATCATCCGAGTCGAGCATTATTATGAATGTTACTTTCGAAATAGCGTACAAAAAGAACCTTGATAAACATCCTACTTTAATCGACTGTCAAAAAAATCGACATTAATCACACCTTTACAAAAAGTTGACACGTATCGGAACTTGATAAGCCACACCTAATAAAGTGAAAAATGTAAATTAAAATTTTTACAAAATTGTTTACTTGTAATAAGTTGTAACCGTATAGTTACACTCCCAAATAGCCATCCGTATCACTCAAGAAATAAATCTACCATTTAAACGTAATGTATCACACAACATTAGAATTTGAGAGTTACAAAAAAATTCCAGTTATTCATTAAAGTACTAATAACTAATAAGAGAGAAGAGAGGTGCCAAAATGTTTATCGAGTCAATAGAACGAGAACTGGCAGGGGGTTAAAATCCACAACGCGTGGACGGCTACATGATGTATACCATCAACGATCACCGAATCGACCTTCGGCATATCGGAACGGCGCGATCAGACCGATAGTCAATCACGATAAGTCATGCCAATCAGCGCTCCCACGCGTCCCACCTAGTTATCTTTGTCATACATACGCGTAACATCGCCAACACGACGATCGAATTTAATCGCTCCCTTTCTCTGTAACTGAGAAGATTTCCTCCCCTCCCCTCATTTTTTCACACAATGAAGAGAGAGAGAGGGAGAACGGTCGACTTTCAACAAAAAAACGCAAAACTTCCTTGACTTGGTTTGCGCGCAACACTTGCCGTCGCAAAAAAATGGTCGTGGTAGTGCTGTCCCACACAGTAAGAACCCAAGGAGGGTAAAGAGAAAATTAACGCGTGGGGTAAGAGCCACCCCCCCCAGCTCTCCCTTTTCGCCCACGCAAAGTCCTTCGCTCAGCGGTATACGCGTGGGCACACGGGCGAACGTGGAGAAAGGCATCAGACGACCCTCTCGCTCCCTTCGTCTTTTCTCTCGCTCCGCTCATTCATTCTCAATTCCCTGTATATATATGCTCCCTATTGCCGCATTTTGACTGGCTAGGAAATTTAGCGAGCTTTGCTCGTATAGAGTTTTCCTTGGGAGCAGCATCCAAGCGGGACACACTGGTAGAAGTATCGAAAGGTCATTCAACATATGCTCGTGTAAGGGGGTGGATGGAATATTTGAGCTGGGATGGCTGCTCGATGGGTTACAATTGTGGCGCAGTAGTAAGTGATTAATCGAGCGTACGTTTGTTCGCTCATTTCTTACTCCATTGCAATGACGATGCATCTCGTAACTTGGTCATCACAGAGCTTACAAAGTTAGGTTGACTTTACAGGTTTATAAACATTAAAATACATCAAAGTTTTGTATGCACGTCTAATATATTGCTCATCGTCTTTTGGTCATCGAAACAATCTCAAGTTTTTTTTCAAAACAGCTTTGAATTCTACGATTGATTCTACGAAAAATCGCAAATATCGATCTAGAATTCATGAACAAATACGTAAAGTAGAGGATGTAAAAATGTATCATATATAGGTATCCCCCTCGGCGTCGTCTGGAATATCACTCAAACAAATGAGAACAAACACGCTTCAATGAAAGTTAGAATAATGCGGTAAACACACATTTCGGCGGTGGTTAAAAATGCATATTTCGTCCCTGTGCCAATACCAATTTGTTAGCTTTTTTCACTTTGATAAAACCCAACAACGTCAGTCATCAAGGGAAAAAAAAAAAAAAGTATTTACGTAAAAAACACAATCTAGCAAGACAAAAAAAACACACACACAACAAAACAAAGTCTGATCCGAAGTTTAATACTCGCATCGCTTTCACGCATAGCGTCCTCCCGCCGGCACGTGCGCCAATCCAATATATAACACTGGGTCAATCGAGAGGAGCGGGGGGATGAAAAAGACAAAAAAAAAAAAAATCCGACGAAAACGCCCTTGAACGATTTCAAAGTTTATGAAACACAAGAGGGGGACTTTAGTAATGCTACGTAGCGGCGCTCCAGTTGGTGCACGCGTCAATTTCCACGGAGGCCAAAAAAAAATGTTGAAAGCTTCCGAGAAACCATCAGCTAGCTGGAATAAAACAATGAGCCTTGAGCAAAGCATCGCGCTGTAAGATTCTCACTTCATCTTATACGCGTAAGATGTATTTTATGATATAAACGGGGATGAGTAGGAGGTACAAAACGAAGGGGATGGAGCGTCCAGTCGTCTCTTTGACGAGCGAAAAAACTGAAGAGATTGGTGATGGGTACGTTGCTAGGCAGGTTGTTTACATAACCGATAACAGGGTACTTAAGTACTTGAACAACGAGTTCGATTTTTTTTCGTTTGACCTAACTTTATCCACGAAATTCACGAAAACTGTAGTATTGTAAATAAAATTGAGCTTTATATAAGTATAGATTTAATCTTTTTTCAATTTAAAATAAATATTATTTGAAGATTAAAGTAAATATGTTCCCTAGATTCGTAGCAAAACGTTGTTGGGTAATTTGATGAAAAAGTTTATCTTGCAAAGGGCAATTTCGTTGCTCGAAAATTGCTCTAGCTCTCGATTTGAGATCAGAATCAGAGTATATGCAGCTGAACAATTTCTTTAATCAATTTATGAAGTTAAACAAATTATCGGGCCAAAAGTTTTTTTTTCCCCCTTCTTTTTTAGCTCGACAAACATTTTATAGTCACTACAAAAATAATCGCAATAGGTAATTAAAATTCAAGCTCCAACTGATATCTGATTATTCAAAGAAACTCTTTTATCTGCAAAACAACCCTTACCGTAAATATATAGGAGATCTGGTATACCCAGAAGTTTTAGAAACTCAACGTTTCCATACAGCTTTTTCATTCTAGAGCGAAAAACACGAATAAATTTTCTTATTTCCCATTCTTACTCACCACTGCACTGACATCGTATGGGTAAAAATCCATTTTTCCTACCCCCATTATCGACACGCGTATACTGCCTATATCCTCAACTTCCATCTTTCCTCGGAGCAACTTTCACAAAACAGATCAAACTGAGCGATCCACTTCAACGCGACCCGCCCTCCTTCCTCATGAAATGCAATCGAAGCGATGCGGTAGTAACGAAGAAAAAGAAAAATTCGCCGGCCGCTGAAAGAAGCCAGAGACCTACATAGAATGAGGTAAAAATGTAAGTACACACAGACAGGGCACCCCTCTTCTGCCCACCCATGCGTGTTTACACATCTACAGGCACACCAGACGTGCTCTACGAGAGAGAGAGAGAGAGAGAGAGAAGGAGGTGCCTATATACACTGACCGGCGATCCAGGTCGCGGAGGTGGGTTGCCAGGGCAACGCTGGCAGCAGCAGTGCGCGGGGAGCTATCGACCACCACCTGGCAGCCACCCCAGCTTCCGTCCCTCTCGCGCTTCCGCTTCCTCCTCCTCACTTGTCATAACTCGACAGCCGTATATATATATATACGAACACCCCCGCGACGTGTTATTTTTTTTTCTTTCCTCTTCTCGCGTTTTCTTCTCCGCAATTTCAATCGCTGATGCGGATGGCGTTAAACCTCCCCGCGATTTTTTGGCTCGAGGCCCGAGAGGATCCCGTGTTGATGACAACGATGATGTTCAACGCGAGCTCTGCAGCGCATACACCCCCAAGGGTCGTTAATTCTTGGCTCCAGCAAACAAGAAAAATGTTCATCGATTCAACACTTGTGCAGCCCATTGACGGATAATCCTGATTTTTTTTCCATTGCTTCCTTTCTATCCCGTCCATTGGCGTGGATCGCGGATCGTAGAGAGCTACTTTTGCATTTCCGAGGGAAGTTTAAATCCAGCCACCTTTTGTGCACGTTCTCTGGCGTTTTCATTACTTTTTTTGTTCATTCTACTCGTATATTTTCTACCTCAATGCTACGAATATGTAGTGTACGGATATAATGTTGTACCAGCTATTAACAAAAAGCGCGATTTTCGAAGGAATCTCGTGGACAAAATCATAACTACGCGCGCCTTATTATGTACTAGGTGTTGTTGGACGCGTGAATTTTTGTTTGATCTAAAGCAGCGAATTTAGCTCGTAAAATCCAATGAAATGATTGCCATGGAAAAAAAATATATCACTAGATAACAATAGGTTTTTCAAGAAAGATCCAATCACGCGACTACTAACGTTGGGGGGGGGGGAAGAAAACGAAATTGACTAAATCGAGGGTAAGTGCGCACGTACGAATGCGAGCTCATTCAACGAAAACCCACAGATGGTCGAACAAAGGCGCTCAACACCCTGTCGTGTATTAAATATCACTTACAGACTTCCGCTCTTTCGTTTCGGTTGGCGATTCTCATTGTCCCACTCGTCGCGTTACAAAAGAATCTAGGATCAAGGCCCTTTCTTCGCTCTTCCCTTCGGGTACCAACGTGCGCACGACGTTTGTCTTTAAAGCGAACACAACGGAATACCCAGCCACGCCATTATCGAAGCCCTAAGCCATATATAAACACCATCAACTCTTGGCTAGTCGCACGTGTGGCTTTAGTGATTACTTTTTTAATAGAGATTGTTTTGTTTGAGCTGCAAGTGAGCTTTTACATCGTTGGGATACAATATTTCAAATTTTGTACAGCTGGTTTTCTCTCGGACGAATTCCATAGCGTGACAAATTAATACTTCTCGAGCTCTTTTCTGAGTGAAATTATCAAATGAGTTAATTAAAAAAGAAAAGGGTGTTTTCCCTCCGCAATACCTACTTTGCAAACGTAAATCAACAGCCAAGATAAACATCTGATTGTGGAATGGAAAAAAGGAATTTCCCATTTAGCTCCCCCCAATCCTTTCGGTAAGTTTCCTGACAAAGTATACAAACATTGTTTAACTAGTAGGGAGTGGCAAGTACACCCTGAGCTAACTCAATTACACGTGCCACCTTTGCTCGGGGACCCCGAGGATCGCCGCATCAATATCCCCCTACAGTGCTGACAGCCGAAACATGAATAACACATTAATCCCCCTGAAGACTTGCGCCCTGTCTGGCGTCCTTTCTCCTACACTGTTGATCCACAAACAATTCCACACACGTAGCAAACACATAGTCTGATCTAGGGATACAATAATCAACCAATTTCCCTAAAATTTCCCTACTCGTAATTACTACAACATGATTTAACACACGGTTATTCACTTGGAGAATAATGACTAAAATCCATCGTAGGCAGAATTTTTTCATTAGTCTTGACTGATGTATCTCAATGGCACGGGTAATGTGATCATTTGTGTTTTAACATTGAATGGCTTACTTTTTTTTTTTTTTTTTGTACGTACCGAGTATTTTCCGGGACAAAGGAGTACTACTTTTTTTATTTGGCACTGTTGAAAGTACGTTTTCCAAGTTCAAACATCCGAGTGCATGATATTATAAGTATTGATTAATCAAAAATGGCTATAGATTATTTGACAATAAAATTTATTTTTTTAGTTCTCTAGGAGGTTTTTGAGCTGATTATATTTAATCCAGACATTATTTTTAACAAGCCAGTTTCGGTAAAAAGAAATAAGAACATTAAGTCTCTCTCTTTTTTTCAATTCTACGCTCTATTGGCTAAATAACAAAGTTATAAATATAATTAATTATCGATTCAAGTATCGGAAAAAGTTCTAGATTCTTCAGGATATTATACTTGTGTCTCTTGTATTTTGACACATTCACTCGGCTCATGTATATATACGAAATACTTGAATCTCAGAGTTCGTTCCTCCTTCGTTTTAATCTCTGCCACATCAGCAACAATAGCCACCGCTCTCCAGACTCTCCTCCTTTATTCTTTTTGTATTTATATGAATGCACATGCGTAAAGCGCATGGATGAGGCACGGGTGTGTTGTACCATCGAGCGAGACATCTGCGCAGAAATATACTGCCGAGACGTATTGTTGTAATCCGAAAAAAATGGTGCACAGCGAACAATAGCAACGGCAGACTAAACTTTTATCTCCCCTATTTCGTGCAATGTACACGTCATTGCGGAAAAATCGGGAGCGAGAGAGAAAGGTGGGTTAAGCTGGGATTTTACACTCACTAGTATGTCGGAGATTTCGTGCATTTCACTGGACAACAGCGTGTGAATATAGTCTCGTGCCGTCTGGCAAATTGCGGGATTGAAGCCCCAACGTATTTATGTTTTTTTTTTTTCTTTCTACGGCGCTTTAGTTAACTGTAAGTCTTGCAGTTTTTCGGGGTCATTCCTGTTTCTGAATAAGCCCAAGATCTTTACTTTTTAACAATCGAAATGTACTTTAGACATTGACGATTTTCATTTTTGCAATAGCATGTGCTTTGATACGGACTTCATTTGCCAAGACACCGGACTATGTATCGCGGAAAATGAAAGATGCGACGGGAAAAGAGACTGCAACGATGGATCGGACGAATTAGAATGTGGTATTTAAATATTTCAAATGAATTCGCATGACAAAACCAAAGGGTAGTCGGGCGTTTAATATCGAATACGCTACATTTTTAGAGGTAGAAGTGGAATGCAATCAAAACCAATTCCAGTGTGATAATCCGAAATGCATTTCGATGGCGTACAGGTGCGACGGAGATGACGATTGTGGCGACAATAGTGACGAATGGAAGTGCCCTACCGCAAACAGCAGCTGCGCCTCTAATCGATTCAGGTGGGGACGCACAACCATCCATTGTAACACTTTTAAAGAAATAATCAAAGACATTTATTTATTTTACTGACGATCATTCGTAGAATTAAGGATAATAATGGTAATAACTTTACTATCAGGTGTGCCAATGGTGACTGCATAAGTAAAATATGGGTATGCGATAGAGAAAACGATTGCAAAGATGGAGATGACGAACTCAACTGCGATTACCCAACAATTAAAAATTGCACCTCAAAAGATGAATTCACGTGCTCTAATGGACATTGCATACCGGTAAATAAATAATCATGTTTCTGTAGAACTAATTACACTGTAAATCATAAAAATAAAAAATAAAAATTTTATATTTCAAAAAATCAAGTATAAGACTAATGTAGGTATTTCGAATTAATTTTTCAACTTTAAAACAACAGGCGGCATGGAAGTGTGACGGTGTACCCGACTGTACGAACGGTGAGGACGAGCACGACTGTCGGGTAGGCTGTGAGCTCACACACTACTTATGCAAAACATCCCAGGCAGTGGTGAACGAGACAAAGGCGCGTTTTCCCGGTTTCACAGCTCCTTGGCTGCTCTGGGATACGCTTCGTGATTGTATACACTCGAAGCACGTTTGCGATGGTGTACCCGACTGTCCTGAAAAAGATGGCAAGTATAGAACTTGTATTAAAATTTTCATCAGATTGCAATGTCCAACCTGGAACTTTACTTAAGAACCGTCTTTCGGTGTCTCTTAAATGTAGTTTAGACAATTTTTATTAGAATTTTTGATAAAATTTCCATCGATTGAGTTTGAGAAAAAATGATATTTACAGACGAGGAAAATTGTCCTACGAAAGTGCAGTGCTCTGCAGATCACGCATGCCAGCATCAATGTATGATGACCACGGAGAATCAGAAAATTTGTGCTTGCAATCCTGGCTACGTACTTTCTGAGAAGGACAACAAAACTTGTGACGATATCAATGAGTGTGAATTCCAAAAAGTTTGTACTTTAAGAATTCATTTTATTATTTAAATATGTTCATTACGTGAAAGCTCATCTGTTGTATTTACATTTAGGATCCTGTGTGCAGTCAGCAGTGCGTAAACACTCAAGGTTCTTTTTACTGCGAGTGTGGCAAGGGTTACGTCTTGCGTCCAGATTTACGATCGTGCAAGGCTATTGGAGCAAATCCCACTTTGATTCTCGCAAATCGAATCGACATTCGACAGGTGATATGTGAAGCATTATGTTTTGCTTTTCAATAAGAAATTTTTCATACACGAATTAAAGTCAATTTTAAAATATTCTAGCTCTACATCAGTGGACCCAAATACACATCGGTAGTTAAAGGGTTGCAAAATGCAATTGGTTTGGATTATCACTACAAACGTAATTTAATTTTTTGGTCCGACGTCTCAATGGATGTTATCCGTAAAGTTAATGTAGACGGGACTAATAGTAGTGGTAAAAATATAATTAATAAAAATACAGTATATACGCTTTTGTTTAATACTTCATTGATTGATCTTCTAATATAATTTTTCTTAGATTTTATTCGTTGGGGATTGGAAATTCCAGATGGAATTGCTGTAGATTGGATTCATGATCTTATATTCTGGACAGATTCCGGCACTAGACGCGTAGAAGTTGCATCGATCGAAACAGGATTACGTTACGTATTAGTCTCCGAAGACCTGAGTAAGCCACGTGCCATTGCAGTTCATCCACACTTGGGATGCGTTTATTGGACTGATTGGGGTAGGTTTAACAGCGATGTAATAAGTATTAAAATTTGTTTATGAAAATTGATTTAACATTTATGCACCTTGATAATTTTCTTAGGCACCCCTAAAATAGAACGAGCAAATATGGATGGTACAGATCGTACAGCGCTAGTAACCGAAAACATATATTGGCCCAATGGTTTGACCATTGATTATACAACGGATCGTATTTATTGGATCGATGCCAAGCACAGAGTTATCGAGTCCATAACGGTTAATGGTGACGATCGCAAGAAGATCGTTAGCCGAGGTCTCCATCATCCATTTGCTATTACCGTGTTTGAAGATGCAGTCTACTGGACAGACTGGCACTTTAAGAGTATTTCACTCGTGAACAAGAAAAACGGTCGTGGTTTTAAGACCATCCATTCAGGACTACACTTTCCTATGGATCTCCGTAGTTTCCATCCGCAACGTCAACCTGCTTACGACAACCACTGTGGCAATGACAATGGTAAATGTTCACACATGTGCCTGCCTACTTCGTTAGGTTACAGATGTGTCTGCCCAGTCGGTATGAAAATTTCTAAGGGTGAAAAAACCTGTAAAGCCGACGTTGATAACATATTGGCGTTTGCAAGAAAAAAGGATATTACAATGATTAGTTTGGATCAGAATAAGCCTTTCGATGTGGTAATACCATTGGACAATGTTGAAAGTGCAGTTGGTCTCGCTTGGGATCCGTTGAATCGTACGATCTATTGGACGGATTTCAGTACTCATACAATTTCAAGAGCTAGTCTGGATGGATCTAATCGCCAGACTATTATAAAAAATAATCTGGGTGAGCATTTTGTGTTTTACGTGTAAATTAAAGATATTAGTGTACAACTCATGGCAAAACTGTTTGCATTACAGTCTCCCCAGCTAGTCTGGCGATTGATTCTGCTTCACGTAAGTTATATTGGACTGATGCTGGAACTAATAGAATCGAGTGCTCACAACTTGATGGAAGCATGAGGAGTTTATTGATTTGGGAGGGTTTAGATAAGCCGCGGGACATCGTTCTACATCCAAAAGGCACGAAACTTGATCGTATAATTATCTATATCATTATTGTTAAAACTTTCTGTAGATACAATAAACTAACTACATATTTATGTTTGTAGATGGTCTCATGTACTGGAGTGATTGGGGAAAGAGCCCAAAGATTGAAGTTGCAGGAATGGATGGATCAAACAGACATATATTTATAAGCGCAAATTTAACGTTTCCTAATGGTTTGGCAATTGATTTCGAAAAGAAGCGTTTGTATTGGGCAGATGGTGGTAGTGGAACGATAAGTTACTCTGATTTTAATGGCAAACACGTAACAACAATTATTTCACCTCGTGAGTATTTTCATTTTTCTTCTATAAACTGTTTATTTTAAACTATAATTTATAAAGCTATAAACCATTTATTTAAAACGATTGGATACAAAAATCTAATTTTCCAGCTAAAGCAAAGCATCCTTTCGGTCTCGTAATTTACAAAGACAAAATTTATTGGACCGATTGGAAAACGTCAGCTATACATCGTGCAGATAAGGATAGTGGTAAAGACGTCACGTCCATACGGTCCGAAGTTTCAGGACTTATGGACGTTCGTGTCCTTTACAAAGATTCGGATCCACCTTCGAAATCTCATTGTTATCCTTCAAACCGTGGATGCTCTCATCTTTGTCTACCAGCTCCTGAGCCTAAACATTATACGTGTTCATGTCCAACTGGTCTTGTAATAAAAGTAGGTAACTTTGAAAGAATAAGCTTTAAAAAAGTAATAAATTCAGAAAGTTCAATTTTTATGCATTTTTTTAGGCTGATAAAAAAACATGTCCAAAAACACCTACAAAGTTTATCTTGATGTCACATCGTTATGACATCAGAGTTCTTTCTTTGGATACGCATTATGCAGTTGATACGGTATTGCCCGTAAGCCACATGAGAAATGTTAGCGGAGCAGATTTTGACTTAGAGACAGGAAACATTTACTGGACTGATCCTGGTCAACTCTCTACAAAAGTAATCAAGAAAACGTCATTTGAAGGGGACAAAGTAGAGACTGTAGTTGAATGTTGTATCGACACCGTTGACAGTATTGCCGTTGATTCAGTTGGTAGGAAGGTATGTAAATCAATTCGTATCAATTAGATACATATTTGTAACCATTTTAAATCATTTTCATTTCTTGATAGCTATACTGGACTGATGCTGGTCTTAATAGTATTGAAGTGAGTGAGCTCGATGGTAAGAACCGTAAAGTACTTGTATGGTCAGGTCTGGAAAATCCACGTGCCATTGCCCTACACTATCCGGCTGGTTTATTGTTTTGGACGGATTGGGGCCATCATGCTCGAATCGAAAAAGCTGACATGGATGGTGAACACCGTACGGCAATTGTAACAGAGCATCTCACTTGGCCCAATGGTCTGACAATAGACTTGTTTGCTGATCGTATCTACTGGAACGACGCCAAGAAGAATGTTATTGAAAGTTCGGATCTTCAAGGCGAGAATCGCAAACTCATTGTGGATAAGGTAAGTCATCCTTACGGACTGGCTGTGGTCGAAGACTTTCTTTATTGGAGCGATTGGCATGAAAAATCACTAATGAGAGCGAAGAAAAGTGACGGTAAGAATAAAAAGATGGTGCAGTCGGATCTCGAGGGTATCATGGACTTGCGATTTGTGGACGTAAGTTTTTATAAACTAAAATAATTAAATTTTGAATTTCCTCGGCAACATTATTAAATTTACTTTAGAAAAATCAAGTTCATCCGGAAAACGCTTGTGGAAGAAACAATGGTAAATGTTCTCATTTATGTCTGAGGAACCCTAATGGCTTTAGTTGTGCTTGTCCAACTGGTATTATCATAAAAAGCGACAAGAGAACGTGCAACAGTTCGCCAACAAATTTCTTATTACTGGCAACAAAGAAATCTTTAGTAAGAATGTCGCTAGATACTCCAGAAATGTGGGAAGTGCAAATACCGGTTCAGCGCAATCACAGTGCTTATTCAGTTGACTTTCATTACGAAAAGCAACTTATTTTTTATACAGACACAGACGCAAAAGTTATAAGGTATTACTAATTTAATATTTATAAATGATTTTTGAGAAATAAAAAATTTTTAATTTAATTTCTGTTAAATACTACTTGCAGGAAAATCAATTTACAAAATTTTAACGATGACAAAGTAATAGTTCGAGGTTCCAACAATTCGAGTCCATTTCGACTAGCTGTCGATTGGATAGCGAACAATTTGTACTGGACCGATATGGCATTCAAAAGAATTGAAGTGTCTCGATTAGATGGTTCTAATCGTAAGAAACTCATTGAAAATCTCAGCGAACCGCGATCGATTGCTTTGTTTCCGAAAGAGGGTTACCTATACTGGACCGAGTGGACTAAAAATGCAAAAATTGAACGCGCAAATTTAGATGGCAGCGATAGAAGAATTATTGTATCAAGTGACTTAAATGTGCCAAATGGTTTAACGATAGACTACGCAGCTAGAAAATTGTATTGGGCAGATGCGCTGAAAGATAGGATTGAAGTATCCGACCTACACGGGAGATACAGGATAGCACTGGTTCCCGAAGCTTCTGGTGCCTTCGGTCTAGCCCAGGTTTAATCTTATTTTACTTTGAGCCTGTTTCTTTTTGTTATATTTACAAATCAAGTAGGGGAAATGAAATGCTAATTAAAGTTTTTTTTTTTTTTAGTACGGTAATAATATATACTGGGGAGACTGGTTCAAACAGATGATCGAAAAAGCTGACAAGCGTACAGGAAAAAACCGTAATCTCATTCGCTCTACAGTGAATGGAACAACTGAAATTCGTACCGTATCCGCAGAAAAACAAGTTGGATGGACGCCCTGCGCTGTGGGAAACGGGGGCTGCAGTCATTTATGCTTTTTTACGAGGAAAAATTACACCTGTGGATGCCCCGATCAGCCAGACTCTAAACCTTGTTATACCGGTTTGAAAGATTATACCATCACTGAATTGTCTTGCTTGACAAACGAGAGGTAAATTTCTTTTTTTGTCTACTGATTCTAGTGCCAAAAAAATGGGTGCCATTAAGAAAACCAGGAACGGAAAACGACTCGAGTTATGATCTCATCGATGACGAGGATATTCCGCCTACACCGAGATCTTCGTCTGGAAGTAATCGCAATCAGCACAATGATTTTAACAAAGCAAACAAAGATGGAACAACAGCTATAATGTTCACACTGTCGATAATCCTTCTGGTTATTACTGCTATCATCGTGGGTTTTATCATCTACTTGAAATGTCCACGGAAAAACTCACGGGAGGACTACATGTACAACAATCGACGCAACGTGCTCACGTTTACGAATCCTAATTATAATGCGTCATCTGCGGCGGGTGAGGTACCGACTTCAAACAATCAACCGGTGGGAGACAAAAAGGGTTTCATCTGGAAGAGGCTCAAGTATGACAAATCACAGGTATGGGGCAATCAATGTTTCGAGAAATGAATGTTACAATTTTTATTTTTGAGTATAAATCAGAAAATTTACAACCCATGAAAAATGTTTCATTCATATGAAGTTGTTTCACGAGATAAATCTGAGCTTTATTAATACCCTGCCAAAGGGTTTTTAAAAATAAACCTAACAGTAAGTTTTTATAAGCTATTATTAAAGCTCGCAGGCAATTAAAAATCTGGATGCAATCGTAAACAGATACTTGTCAATTTCGACAGTAGTAAAAGGACGTCATGTAGATATTTGTATGGTTAAGAATGTGATTGGTAACTGTATACTTAAGCCCTCAGAGGGTTAACTATAGTCATAGTTAAGTTATCCAAAGTCATCTAAATAAAGAAAAAAGAATTACATAACACACAACTAAGCCCAGAAATAGAAAGATAAATATCGTAATAATATCTATTATTAAAATGTTTATACATAATCATGGAATACTGAAAATTTTATTTAAAAAATTTAATCATACAACTCTTATTTAATCAAATAAAATGATTTAAAAAAAAGATTGCAAGATCTACTGCTACTATATTTTAATATTTCAGGAGGTAGTGATATTAAAAACGTATACGTATATTATTGTAAGCAAGTCTTGTATAAATTGTATAAATCAAGATCCAATCCCATCTCTACACAAAACAAATACTAAGATTAATAGGATTGTCTCAGTGAAAAACTATGTGTGAATAAAATATATTATGGGGTGAATTACAATTTTAAATTCAAACTAATTTGTTTATATTGCATCAATTTCTATTTTTTTTTAATTTTTATGGTATATTTATTACTTTAATTATATTCATCCACATGCTGATAGTCATCTTGATAATAATAATTAAAAAAAAGATTCTTTTGTATTATTTTGAAACGAAAGTAATAATAACTAAAAATATATTCTTTTTTGCTTTTATTTACTGTTATGGAGTATGAACGATGTTAAATAATATATCTGATTCAATATTCTACTGATATTTAAATCTTTGGAAATACATTGTTTGAATACGTATGACAGATTGCGATAGAATATTTTTATGAATAATTTGTATATAATACCATAGGAATAAAAATGGCTCTAAATAGTTGCGTGTTGCATGTATACCCTTAGTGCTTTATATAGTACATACATGGTAAAATGGATTACATGTCAATGAAGTTCTAAAAAGTAGAATATTTTTTGAAAAGTTTCAAAAAGTACCAAACATCAAATATTAAATAATAAAAAAACTACATTTATATAAGTAGTTATATAACCTATAACCCTCTACTTAAAGTTAGCTTTTCACTTAGATTTTTTTTTAGTATTGAATCTTAAAACATACTTCTCCTATTAACATTTACTACAACACTCATCTTTAAAGCATTTTTAGTTTTTATATAAGTAAAGGGTTCTTAGGTGCAGATAAAATTTATAAAAATCCTACGTCATAACCACATTCATGTAACCCACTCACATGTGAATACTCGTTTGTTAAACCGTGCACACATAATTTGATGGGTGTGTTGTAAAAAGTATATTTTTTATGAAGAAAATTTTAAAAAAAGACACAAACTTAAGATATGCATAATTAAATTTGGTCTTGTCTTTTTTCTGTTTTATTCTGTTTTCGTTGCGCAAAAACCTTCCCACGCCAACAACCACGACACGCACCACCACCACCACTACTACCATCACCACCTCCACGCCTGTAAAAACTATTCTCGCACGCACCTGTTTAAAAAATATATATCTTGCACCAAAAACCGCCTGCTCGACTACTCGCGTGCCATCGACCCTGATGGTGACACCAAAACTTGAATCAATGATTAACCATCACCAATAACCAGAGAGCCGCTAGTGCGGGCGTTAGCGGTGGTAGTGCCGGGAGCAGTCGAAGCAGCAGCGAGAGGAGCAAGAATCTGAGCAGCTGTAGTGGTGGTGCTAGTGGGACAATTGTTGCCAGTGTCACCACCAATGACGCTGGCGGAGCTGGTGACGTGACGGTGGAACCCGCAAAGCTTGAAGCCCCGGTCAAGCTGCAGTACATGCCGCTTCACTTTATCCAGATTAACGAGACTGGGGCTACTTAGTGCCTGACATCAAAGTCATAATTGCCGTCCTCGAGCCAGCGTTTTTCGGACGAACGACCGGTTACGTGATTAAAAAGACTTAATCTGATAATGTATTTTTGATGGGCATAATATAGACGAGTTACGATTATGGACGCTGGGTTAAGCACCTACGCCAGGCACGCCTCATGTGATAAAGGGTACTGATGGATAATTTTTTTTTTTTGCTCGCAATGAGTCACCTAGTTATATGGCAAACTTACAGATGTACTTATTTTTCGAGATTAACTTTTTATAATAAACGTAGTTTTTCAAGTTTTGTCAAATTTTATGGATGATGTTTAAAACATTTGTGTTTTAACCAATACTCTATGTTTTTTTAGAGCCTACTTTTGTATAAGATGTATTATTTAATCAAAATATAATAAAATTACAGCTGAAAAAAATGGGCTGAATTTTTGTAGGAAATTTTTTAACGATATAACGGGATGAGCAAAAAACAGAACTGCCTCAACAATTCAATTAATAAATTTTTATGTGTACGAAAAGCATCATTCCTGAATGATAGGAGTTCCCTGAAATTTATTATACTTAAAAAAAAATTTGTGTCAAATGTAACAACAGTTTTCGTGCGTTCATGATGGAAATTTTTTTTAGTAAATATATTTTATTACAAAAATAATGTTAAAAATCTGTGTTGTAATTAACTTTTCTAAAGTGTTCTTCAAATAACTGAAAATACATGCTTATGGCGAGAGAAAGATGTAAATTTACATGGCTGTGCAAAAAATAACAAAGTTTTGTGTCCTTAGTAACTATAATAAAAATAAAGTTATCGGTAAAATATTTAAAAAATATCGCAACAAAGTTCACGATAATGTATTCTACTAATTTTTGTTAGTTATGGATATAAAAGAACCGTCAACAATAGAACCTTTTCCCAATTTATAATGTGCATGTGCCAAATGATCTACATTAATTATTGCTATTAATTACATGAATAAACGCATGTTAAACGACACAATTGTTGGGTAAAAGATTAAAAGAGAGTAAATTTTAATCCAAGTAAATCGGCGATGTAAGAAAATAGTTAAAGTATACGTTATAGTGCCGTTGTACATGGTATATTTAATGAATCGAATGCTAGATATAACCAACTTGCACGAAAATAGCATGTCCAAAACACACGTGAAACTGAACTCACCTAAATTGTTTTCATTATTATTTCTGTTGTAATTATTATTAGTTTTACTATTATTATTTCTACTACCGGCATGTTGATGACAGAAAGTTTGACAAAAATAATGAATAAAAGTGCGCTGTATAATGCAAGCAATGTAAATGCGTATACGAAACGGAGATAAACAAAACAAGTCAAGTAGTGTAAGAAAAAAAAACAAAAAAAAAAAAAAACAATATCTCGATCTGTGCAGGAGCGAGTTTATGAAGACAATGGACAAGCCTCAAGCCCGGAGGTCGTGTCCCTGATACCAACCACGACGACACCGAGTAGCAGTCGTGCAGCTTCAGTGACACCGTTGCAGGAATCGTCGCCACCTGCGGTCACGCGTATCAGCAGCAGCATACAACATCAGCCGCAAACAACGCCAATGCAACCCTCGATTGTCGCTGGACCCAAGCCACTAAGACCGATCGTCTGAGACGAGTCTGTCGTCGCGAGCGAGCGCGTCTGTTTGCTGCACATGTAAAGATTCTGCGCCGCTTACGCATCATGTTACAAGAACTTTGACCTTACCTATCAGTTTTCTAGGCTATACTCGGTTTATAAACACGTATTTTACAATCAATCGATTGTTTTGCGTTGCGTTTTGTTTACGAAATAAAATATTTTATATAAAAAAAAAAAATAATAATAATAATAATAATAACTTTTAGTTATCAGTGTACGTATAAAGTAAATCGACTTGTTTTATCGGGGAATACTGATACTTGGAATTTCCTCGTTAAAATAGAAATGTGTCATAAAAATAGTTTTTTATCAAAAATATTTGTGAAATTCTGTAGGTAAATGAGCAAATGTTATGATACAGTACAATAACATGCAGGTTACATTATTATTTACAAATAATAATAAAGATCCATACTGGACCTGAGTCATCCACACTTGGGA
>NW_019379587.1:2907141-2943173 GCF_000648655.2 Copidosoma floridanum
TTTATGGCCCTTTTTGTCCTGACAATTTCTTATTGTTAAACCAAAACAGTATTACATACTTAACTGCGACATATTAATTGAAGTGTATAAAAAATTAACTGTAAAAGCCTCAGAGAAAAATGCGCTGCTCTATAATTATTATGGAAAATTTAATTTTTTAAACCTATATGTTAAGTGAATTTGATAATAAATTTTCATTATTGTTGAAGGATTGCGAAGTAAATAACGCCAAGCTGAAAGTTAATGTTACTTGAAGCAACGTAAAGATAATATTAACTATCTTTTTATTGTAGATTGATGGTGGTGGTATTCAATTTTTACATGAATTTAATTTCAATACACGTTCTTTACATTTTAATATACTATTAATTATGTATCTATCACCATTACCAATGATAAGTATAGATAATAGATTTTTTTACGAATACTCTGATTTAAATTTACTTTTCTAAAGTGTTCTTCAAATAACTGAAAATACATGCTTATGGCGAGAGAAAGATGTAAATTTACATGGCTGTGCAAAAAATAACAAAGTTTTTCAAAAATCATTAGTTTTATTTTATGTTTTTAAAAAAAGCTTGCCGATACTTTGTGACAAACGATCTAACGTAAAATATGTACATAAATGTATGTACACATATAGTTACATATATGTATATACATGAATAGAGACATAATAATAAAAACTAATACTAAATTTCAACGAGTAAATAATTATGGAAAATTGACTTCATTTTTGTTATTTTAAAAGTATTTAAGGGGAAAAATATTACTTTTGCATAAATACCATATAACGTACTGCACAATAACTATTGCGAAAGAAATCAATAAACAAAATTCACACTTTTACTATTTTATTCTATGTAACGCGATATACTTAAACGCATTAGCAAATCGTTCATACACGTCAACTCGTACTTCTGTACTTAAGATTTTTCTTAGAAAAGAACAACGTAATAAAAATTGTAGACATTTATAGTACTGATTTAATTTATATATTGGTTTTAAATAATGTACATCATCATCGATGTAAATTTATACACAATCACAATATAGAGACCTTCATCACGAAATTTAACTAAAAGTAGACAAAAGTTTAATACGGGATCATTATTATTATCAGTGAATGTATACTTTGCGTTTTTAATAATGTAATAATCGTTATTTGACGTAAATAGCAGTTATTACGAATGAGTTTTCTCATAAAGAAAACTAGAAAATCACTCCTAAAAAAATTGAATACCAATTTAGTGCTCATCGCACTTTCGAATAAAAATACAATCATCTATTTTCACAGAGTTACCATAGGCATTACTTTTTGTTAAGGAAATATAAATATATGTATATGTCATTTAATAGTTAATAAATATTTAATTTAACAGTTAGTGATGACAAAGATAAATCGCATTGTAACTTTGGAAGTTATGCTTGGCTTCCTTAAGATAAAAAAAGGGCTCAACCACGGATCCATTGAATACAAATTATGTAAATAAAGTAAAATCAGATTCAAAAGATACACACTTTTCAATAACTGTTGAACCATTAAATGTAGTGTTATTTGCTTCGTTTCATGATCAAGTATTAATTAATCTCAAAAAAATCACTTAGATTCGAGTGTGACAAAAAATTGTCCTGAACTATTTTAACTTGAATTTTCAAAAAATTGTTATAAATAATTGCAAATGATATTTTTGGCAATTTATTTTTTGTCAGACATGACAGCATGTCCATGAATTTTGAAAAATTTCGAACAATTGAAAACGAATGGAAAGAGGTGGTTATTGGCAAATAATTTCCTAAATATGAACCTAAATTAAAATTTGCTTCCGCGGTTACGCTATTCTAACAAATAATGCTGTTTTCAGTGCCAAAAGAACTAAATAAGTGTAGATTATACGATACAATACACGATAGTCCATAAAAAAAAAGATAAAAATGTACGTTACATCAATGTGTAAATAAACGCATACATGATAATTACACATGTATATACTAGAGTACGAGGTGACGATGCTATTATATGAGAATATGAAAAGCATTATAATATAAATTATATACGAGTGTGTGCGCACGTGCGGTGTGGTTATGCTCGAAAAAGTTACTAAGTAAGGGGTTGGACATCAATTATTGTAACATTTGTATAGCAGCCGTGATCATGTAATTTTAGATGATTGTTTAATATATATATATATTATATGTGACATTGTGCGGCGTGGGAAAATAAAACGATCTACGTCGTTAAAATAGTTTTGGTTTTTAACTTTACCTTTTCTGCTTCATTTCTATCTTAGATTAATATACTTACGAACATGATTTACGTGGTGTGTGATCTTATGGATTTAAAAATAAATGTTATTAACAGGGAAGGTAAATTTTAAAGTAAATTTTTGAAGATAACACTATATTTTCGGTGGTTTCAATTAAATTAAAAATAAACAGATGTTTTTAATAAAAAATGAATTATAAAGAAACTAAAAATTGTATTCTTGATAAAATTTGCGATGGTAATTTATTTGGAGTTAAAATTTTTATTGTTTTTTTTCTTTTTTATACGTATAGTGAACAGTCATATTTTAGGGATGACAGGTTCTTACATTCATTTTTACAATTTGATTTGCCACTTTATCTGTATAGACCAGTCGTCAGGCTAGAAAAAATAGCCAAAAAAAGTTTTAATGATGCAGAAAATTTTATGACATAAATTGGTTTATCTTAAAAGGTAATGATTATTTGAAGCTTACTACTTTTAGATCTGCGTTTTTAAAAAATTAAGTAAACAAATCCGAATACTTTTTTAAAAGTTCTTCTTAAGATAAGTTTAAAAACAATTCGAGGTAATATACAAAAAAATGTCCATCATCTACAGTATAACTGCACATTATCACAGTAGAGTCACTTTTGATTTTGATAATATACTTGATAAAAATATAAGTCAGCAAATGACTTGACTCTGATCGATTTGCGTTGTTTTGTACAATCATATGAGGACGAGTTATTGAAGACGGTCGACGAAATGGAGGATAAACAGTCCAAGTCATTGGAATTCCGTCAAATAAGCTGCATTTTTGTAATTAGCATTGTCGACATGACCGATGCCTAGTAAATTACGAAGAAAAGATCGCGGTAAGAATGATTGATCATCGACGATGATGTATAATAAGTATTATTTAGACGGGCTATCATATTAAATTTTTTATCCATTACTTTTTGTCCTCTGATTTTTTTTGAATTAATTATTATTATCAAAGTTAATTCGAAATTTTGGTCAATTAGTAGCTTGAATATTTTTCCATAGCATGTGATTTTTAAATGTTAAATTAATATGAAAAATCTCACTAAATATTTATTGTGAATGTTACGCGATTTATTTTTGATTTTGGATGAAACAGTATTCCGTTGTTGTCGCTGTGAGTTTAGACTCTTGAAAAGTAGAGTTTTAAGTAGTAAACTTTGAAAGATTAGTAACTCATTGGGATGAGCCAACTACATCATGAAAATTGTGTTTTTTTGTGCGCTGACTGGTCTATTCACAATGCAGTAAATTCGATGATTCACATTTATGTTCAACTTCATATATCATTTATTTTCTAGATCCTTTACATTAATCATTTATACATTATTAAATTGAGAAGTTCAGTTAGAATGTACATCTTTGATACAGTAAGAATATACATTTTCGAACATTGAGTTAACAATTTATTTTTATCATTTTTTGTTTTAAACATTTTAAAGTGTTTTCAAATCAACTCAAATCATTTTAACGTTTTATAGATATGCAATTTTTATAAATGAAACTAAAAAATTTTTATTATTCAAATAGTTTTAACAAAATATATAATGTATATATTTTTTTTTAAACAAAGTAGGGCTAAAATTAACTAGTTTTATTAGGTATTACTTAAGTTTAAGTGTGCAAAAATTAGTAAATATTTAGTATAAAATATTCATAAAATCAATGTAAATGTTTGTATTCAACTCCATTATTCTTTGGTAACCATAGCACCACATCAAACAATAGAAGAATTTTTCGTTTTTTCAAAAACCAATAACTTATGACTAAGAAATAAATTTTTGGAATACTTTTGTGATTCATGTTATAACAATAAATGTTTTGATCGAGCGTGTGTCATTGTTTAAATAATACTGAGTAACTAACGGTAGTAGCACCTCACAGAGTACCATTGTACTTATCTATTAAAAAGAAAAAAAAAATCTGAACGAACCTTATCTCTCATCAATTTGGCAGTTGGCTGTTGAATGTACTATTTCCAAGTCATTTGAAAATTTACCAAAAATCGATAATAACGTGTTTGTTGTATGTAAAAATACTTAATATTTTTCTTTTTTTAACTCTGGAAACATCTCATACATCACAACCTCAAAGACATCCTGAAACACACATTAAATTGCAACGTTATTACCCAACTGAAGTATTGCCTCCCAAAATAGGAAGAAAAAAAAAAAAAAAAAAGAGCAAAAAAAAGTTAAAAAAAAAAAAAAAAAAAAACAACTTACGTAAAATAACTGTTTGTTTAATGTCACGTTTTGCAGGGCGTCAAATATTTTGGCCGACCCTCTTTGAGCGCTTTCGTTTCCGACTAGATTTGTCAGAAAGTCAGGTACATTGTTTAAAAACTGCTGGCGAGCCTCCACGCGTGTCTTCAACTTATCGTCGCCCGTCCGAACTGGCGTCTCCTTAACCAACTGACCGTTTGGCCACCAGGACTTTGTCAACAGTTGAATATAATAATGAAGCATGGGCTCGGAAAATATCCAAGCGACTGTGTCTCTCACTTGGCTGTGGATTGTAAATTATCACAATTTAAAATAAAATCATGGTTCGCATAAATTTTCTTACGATTTTGGGTGTAAACTGTGTTTTACCGATTGATAGTTCGTCCATAAGTCAATTGGACAAAAGTAATGAGGGATCGCCTGAGCCAGCGAAAGACGCCCCTTAAGTCAAAAATTTCCTCGAGCAAAGCATACAATGGCTCCGCAATTGAGTCTTTTCCCGGCCCAAAGAAAGTGTCAGTGACAGTCCTGGAGCCCTCGTTATCATCAAACAACGAAGTGTCATCTTCTTCGTCCTTGTCACGAGAATCTCCGCTGCTACCCGAACTTCTAAGGTGAACAAACTCAAATATTAGTCATTCCTTACTTTTTCCCAGAACGTGTATCGATAACTTACGATTTAAAAAAGGTCGTTAAAGAAAATCGTGATTTCTTCGGCGACGGAGTGTTGCTCTGTTTCAACCGCTCTGAACTTGGACTCAAAAAAACATACAGTGCCTCGCTTTGATTCAAACGATCGTCTTCCAAGACAAACTAAATGCATACACATGAAATTATTATTTTTATGATTACGACTAAGTACAATCGGATGAAAGTGATAGTTTATTATCTTACGTTCAAATACTTTTGAATTTGCGATTTCGCCCTTTCCATGGCATTTCTGTCGGTTTTACCAAAAAATTTCAGGGGCTGCGATGGTAATTCTAAATTCTTTACGCAAGGCGACAATTGGCGCAACTTTCGGTGAAGTTCTTGAAATTCGGAAAGTTTCCTTAAAACCACCCAACCTGATGAAATACCCTTTTCGTCGGCCTCGTCCGCGATCATATCGACGACCAAAACAAAATGAGGAGAGTCGCCGTTGTCCGGTGTCTAGAAGTAAAAAAAAAAAAAAAAAAAAAAAAAAAAATCAACGATACCATTCTTTTGACAAAAGCACATGCAGCTTTTTTATTGGATCGAGCAATTATTTACTTCAGCACTCTGTACTTCAGCTCTCCAGCGGCCCAAGTGTTCCGCCCACATCTCGGTGTAGCTCAAATGCGCTTCCAATTGTCTTTTTTCACCCTGAAGCCTGTCCACTTCTCTCGCCAATATACTCAAAACCTTACTTTCCGGCTTCAACGAAGATTGCAGAGCTTTCAGAGCTTGCGTTTTGTTGCTCAATTTTTCCTGCAGCTGGTCTAACTTGTTTCTCGAATAATTCGAGTGCTCGCCTACCAGGGCGGTGCTATTGTCCAAAATCGTGCCGTTAAGTACTCTCTCGTCATTCATCGAGGCTGAAAACAATCGACATTTACACGATATTCGTGCAGTCACGGTAAAAGATGTACACACAAACCATTTAATGTTTCATCCGCGGTCAAGGTTTCTTGCAAATTTTTATACTGTTTGCTGACTATGAAAGAAGGATAGTATTTGTCTTCCATTATCTGAACCACCGTGTCCTGAACTTCGTAAAATACATCTGGTCCCTTGTCGCCCAATAAAAAGCTCTCCATTCGCTTCCTCGCCTCCTTGTCGACTTTAATTTCAGCGGTCGGTATCGCTATGTACGTATAAAAAATTTCGGCACCCAACTGGTGCCAGTTGGATTTGTCCGCGGCTCTCAGTTCTTGGACGGCTGTCCAGTAACCAACTAATCCTTGACTAGATACTTGTTCGAGAAATTGTCCTAAATACTTCCTACCTATAGGGTTCAAATGAAATTTTATTTTCCATCATTACAAAGGTAGTGTATATTTATATTTTTATAAACCCGCATCATCTCCGTACCTACAACGCTGTCTAAAATAACGCGCAACGGTGTGACTCTACTTTCCGACACCGTAACAGCGTCTATCACGTCGTCGTCTTCCATGGGATAATCGTCCCAGCCAAGAGCTTGCATGTGGGCTTCGCAAGTGTTCTTCGCGTACGTCATCTGACTGATGTAACGCTTGAGCTTTTTTCCCTGCGAGGCATCCGACTTACCCAAGCTTGTACTCTCGGGATCCAGACCCTGAGCTCGTTGGATGTTCTGGGCCGTGGTGGCTTGCATGATCTCCGATACGATGTAGTACCTCATGCGCTTGAGCACCTCGAGATCGTGCGTGTCTTTGATCAAGGATATAAAGTCCTCGAAGGAGTTGGCGTACTCGCAGGTCTTTTTGTGCAGAGCCTCGACCAACTTTTGCTGCTCTACGTAAGACAGGATCTTTTGATTTATGTAGTCTGGATCGGTTATCGTGTCAACGAGGGGCTTTAAAACTGTAAGGATGCATAGATTTTTTATTGTAATGCACAACAACGTCTAAGGACAATTCCATGAACTTACTTGTGCACGTGAAAATTTCCCTTAAAAAATTCTTTGTAGGGGAAAATTGATAGCCTCGTGGCATAAAAAATATAATCACGACTTCGCTGACTTTTCTCAAGTACTCCAGTTCCTCGCTTTCGGACGCCAAGTGCGGCGACAACAGGTATTTCGGTTCTACTCCGTTAATCCTGAAGCGAACATCAAGAATTTACCTCATGAGTGTACGTATTTTAAAAACGCTCAAGTAAAAACTCACGCTTCTTCCTGTGCTATTCTGATCCTTTCAAAGTGAACCGTCACAGTGCTGACCATACTACAAGCCACCAAGTTTGTGTGGTCGATGGGTTTCATTTTTTTATAAATTTCGCTAATTGCCTCCCACAAGTCTTGCTTGATAATACTAATCAGCTCATCAGAGCCGACTGCCAAGTCGTTCAGCCAAGAGTAGACAAAGTCACGAAATACGATGTCTAAAAGGTTCAACAGAGCTCCGTCCACGAGTCGCGAAAATACAAGGGGATATCGTCCTGGATCTGTGTTTTCTTCGTTGTTAAAGTAAGGTTGTCTCTGAAATGGTAATAAACTCTCTAACATTCATACTGGGGGATGGAGTTTTATTTTTTATTTTTCAAACCGAGAGTATTCAAAGGCTAATATTTGCTTTTTGTAAGTCAAGGAAATACTCAGTTTTTTTATTCAATACAACTTATCGTATCACTCTAGAGGTATGTATGTATTATGTCACCTATGAATTATTTTTGTTAAGAACTTGGCTGATTTTTATTTCATGTATTGCGAATTCTAACGTCATTTGATGAAAAAGTACAATGAAATCCAACAACAAAAATATACATACCAACATTAAAGTTTGGAATGAATTCATCATATTAACTGTATTTTCGGTCTTCTTTTTAACCATAGGTTTTTTAGCTGATAAATCATCGTTCATGTGCATAACAATGAAGGGTCCAAGTAACAAGCCACATGCCGTAAGCAATCCGTACAATATAAAGACTAGCAGATCAAAATAGTATAATACTGAGATTAGAAAGATTATAGCACCAAGAAGAGCGTATTTGCAGCCATTGGGATATGTGGGTGATAACTGTACATAGGAATAATACAGAGCTCCAGGTCCAAATGCTGTTCCACATAGTATCAGTAATCCAAGTATTATGTAGAACAGGGTGTTGAAATAATTAGTCACCGCAATCAGGAAGACTGCAATGGATAGGACCAAGTCTCTACGAAGCATTTTTTTCCTTTCATGAATATTCCTAGTTTAAAAAATATACGGGTTTATTCACCAAGTTTTTGGATTACTTTTTGTTACAAATAATTACAAATGTAACTTTGAAATACAAAAACAACTTTTCGCATAAAAGCCATAAACTTGTTATTACAAACAATCCAATCAATGTACATTGATGTCAGAAAATAAAATGTATGAATTTTTTTGGTTTTTCAGGCATGACTGATTCACAGATGTGCCTTATTTATACATGAGTATGATAGAAGCATCAAAAAAACTCTTTGTCTTACTTTGACAAGTGAAATGTAGGGGTACAATCAAGCACATAAACATAAACCAACTGTCACACATGAGTGTACTTTATTCGTATTAAAAAACACCTGTTGTCATCATTTTATTATTGGATAAATGCTCCTCCCCTCCGCATACTTATACGTCTAGGAGCAAGGAGGAGTCAAGAGCTGTCAATGACTTTTTTGCAAGCAAAGTATTGACCCTTCAAATGAAATCCCAACATTGAAAAACCTTATCAACAAACGAGAGCATAACGAAAAACCTACATCTACACTTACCTGAACGGAAATAAACGTTAACTGACGTCGAAGACAACCAGCTGCACTTAACAGCGGGTCTGTCGTAAACGGCTCGCATTATCCATGAAAAACAGGAGCAGGCCGACCGGTTCTTTCTGTACTTCCGCAGCTTGTTGTCTAATCTACTGCAGTTTATCTATCTTTGTTACATTTCGTCCATGTAATCATCATCAGTATTATCAAATCATCGTTATCATCTTTTAATTAATGACACTTCTCCTTGCACTGCTATGTTCATAAAAATCTGAAATTACGTATCACATGATCCGAAGCAACAATTAGAGCATCACTTAATTGCTATGTTACGTGTGGTAAGTAACAGCTGATTTTATATTCATGATAAACAAGTTGTCACATCGATAAGAGCGAGTTAGCCGTTAACCTTTAATTCTTCCTATGATAAAATAAACGCCCGTGCTGTTTGCTTTATTTGATACTACGTTACAACACTTTACATACAAATGTTAACGTAAATAAATAAACAATGCTGTCACTGTCCCTACAGTTCGAATTTACTAATCGCGGGTTTGTTATCAGCTGTCATTAGAGCTTCGAGCATGGAGCATGGAGCTGACGACGCTTTTACTAAATCTCTCACTCTCTTGTCGTCTTGCCCCCCCCCCCCTTTTAATGCACACTGCAGACTGCACATGTGGCTAACTATACTTCCCACACCCTTGACTGTGCAGGGCAGCATCGCGGCATACGCGAGTGATAAGTCATCACTTATAAATCGCATAGGCCAACCCTTAATCCAGTGTGTGTACGTATCTTGTGTACATTTTTTTCTATTTAACAAGGTTTTTTTATTAGCGTAATATGTGTATGGTATCTCGTGGCTCCGATACCCTGAGGACGTTTTTTTGCTTCGGGCGTGATCGGGCTTCATCGGCGGCCCTCGCTCGAGTGTTTACTTCAATCAGCGCCATCTAGCGTGTGATTTTTCTCGTCGCTCATAGACCCTACTGACGTTTTCTTGCTTCGGGCGTGATCGGGCTTCGTCGGCGGCCCTCGCTCGAGTGTTTACTTCAATCAGCGCCATCTAGCGTGTGATTTTTCTCGTCGCTCATAGACCCTACTGACGTTTTTTTTTTGGCCGGCGAAGAAAAGCACAACTCAGATTTTGCCGTTCAAAATGACATAGAGAAATCTGAGTTGTGCTTTTTTATCCACCGTCAAACTGGCTATATTCGACGGGGCCGGATACCTTTTACGGATGTTTTTTCGCTTCGGGCGTGATATTAGGCTTCGTCGGTGGGGGTGACCTTTGCTCTTGAAGGTCACACCTGAAGCCAAATAACGTCCGTAGGGTCTCGAAGCCACGAGATTTCTCAAGAATAATGCCAGCTAAATGGTGCTGATTGTAAACGGTGCCATGAACTGATGAACGATGCTTGAGTATACCTATATATGGGTCACGGCGGTCTGCGGTAAAACGTACGCACTGTAGCGTCGATAATATCGAATACCGACATATTATGTGTACCGACAGTGATACATGCATCGAATACCGACAGTAGGCTAGGAGTTCATGTTTTGAATACCGACTGTCAGTAATTGGGATACATCGATACCAGCTATACCGAACCACGGACGGTCGTCACTGTCGGTAGTCAACCACTGTCGGTAAATATCATGTCGGTATTCGATATGTATATCAATCGCCGCTACAGTAATTACTGCATTAATGCGTGACCGCCGTGACCTATATACACCGTTTATCAGTTCATGTCATCGTTTACAATCAGCACCATTTAAGAAGTTGAGTACAGCAATTATTCTAGAGAAATCTCGTGGCTTCGGGATTGTAATGGACGTTTTTTACTTCAGGTGACGAAGAAAAGTCAAAAGACAATCCGGATGAAAAAAAACCCAACTCAGATTTTTCTGTGTCGTTTTGAACGGCGAAATATGAGTTGTGCTTTTCTTCGCCATCCAAAAAAACGTTAGTAGGGTCTATGAGCTATGAGTGACGAGAAAAATCGCACACTAAATCTAAATGGCGCTAATTGAATTACATACATATAAGCGAAGGCCACCGATGAAGCCCGATGACGCCCGAAGCAAAAAAATGTCCGTATACCCACAAAACATTAAGGTGACAATAAGACATCTACACGACATCATTGAACTGTCAGCTGATATCTACCGAAGTTATCAAAACTACATCGGCAAGATGTCAAATTGACGCCAAAGCATTGTCGATAAGACATCGTATTGTTATCAGTTGTCAGCAAACAAACATCAGCTAATGACAACTAATTGATAACGTTTAGACGTCTGCTGTTGTCATACCGTAAATGTTTTTGATCTCTTATGGATGTCTTTTGAGCAAGAATTAAGGATGTCTTTTAGATATCTGTGGTGCTAAATTCAATGATATCTTACAGATATCTGCTGTGTAAATTAAATGATATCTTGAGGGTATCGTTTAAATAGTATTAAATAATATAATAGTAGCATTTACGCAACTCAAAGAACCACAGATACCTTTAAATTGAACAAATTTATAATTCATTTGAATAATGGCCTTTAAATTATAAATTAATCAATCAATTCATTCAATTCAAAGGTATCTATAGTTCTTTGAATTGCACGATGCCTTCATTATAATAGATATTTTTAAAAGTGTATTTTTTACAATTGTTTTTTTACGATTACAAAATACTTTATACTTATGTCATACTTAAGAATCACTGGTTTAAGCACAATTAGAAAATTAATCACAATATAGGCTGTTGATTGACTCCTCTCTTTTTTTTCTGCCTGTCAGATGGTCTACGCAACCAATCTTTAATGCGTTCTTGTACATCTGTTACAGTAGATGCAATTTTTTTTCGTGTAGCACCTNTCAACCAATTTGAATACACCTTTAGAAATAAAAAACCGAATTATTTTGTGTGAAAATTAGTATAATAAAATTGAGTGGAGTGAAGTACTGACTTTGTTTGGAAAGGTAATTAATAATGGCATCTAAATCACAAGATCTGTAAAGTTCGGCCATCTGTGATGAGGTCTTTAGACTCAAGTTGATTATCCGTAATCTTCGGATTCCACTGCAGGATGTATACAGCAATGCAGCTTGAATATACACACCTTCATCTTCCGCCAATTTGTCGTCATGTTTGATTTCCAGTGCAAGAGCCTGTTGTAAAGTTGGCGATAAATTTAGGATCAAGAATAATTGTACAAGAATAAAAAAATATTTACTTTATCACAATCTATACTAGCTAGTTCTAGATCGGTTGTATTTGACATGTAAAAATGTCCATAAAAATCGGTTGGCCTGACACCTGTAGATGTTCGAACTCTCATAACTGCGTCAAATGCAATGGGTCTACTTATGTTATTTATAATATCTGTGATCAGTCTCTCTTCATCGAAATTGGCCTATACATAGGCAAAATATTTTTAATAAATAAATTGCAAAATTATACAATGGAATAGAACATACAAGTATTTATGTACCTGGAAGTATGTATATTTGTACACTTCACCACCAGTTAGCCTACAAACTTGGCCAATGGTTGCAATATCGATGTACGAATTGTTGAAGACAAATAAATCAACGCTACAGCCAGCTTCTACGCAATCTTGACCAAGATTATTGTAAAAGTTAGTTTGCGGAGCTGAAAAAACGCACAAAGTTGGTTATATTTTTGGGACAGTAAATTGTATGTCAATTAAAGAAATTTCATCAGTGAAACAAACTACCAATGACGGTTTTTTCCTTGTCTGTTCCTAAAAGCTTTCGGTCATCCCGGTTTTTAAGTTTTCCTGGAGCATCAGCAATTGGCAACGACGAATGGAATACCATTAGCTTGCCACTGCACTCAGATGCCTTAAAAGTGATAACAATTGCGTCACCACTCGATTCTACGTCCGAAAAATAACACTTAACATTCAGCCACTTACTTTTAAGGCTTCCAAGCCAGCTTGTATAGCCGGTGCAAGAATAATTTCCGTTTCTCGAGTTTCCGCATACGCTATTGGAATATGAGTCATAAGACTATCGATCATAGCTTCACTTTCTTCCGGATCGCAGAGAAAACCATCGAGAAGAGGCATAAATACATCGTGCACATCGCCAACGACCATCATTTGTGGCTGGGCAAGACTTGATTTGATGTTGTAAAATTGCACTGTGTTGCTGTACGTGATGAATCCAACTTTCATATTGGATTTGGTTTGGCCTGCATCCACTGGTAAATTGCGAATGATTTTTTTCATTTGAGCACAGAGTAGCTTCACTAAGCCTGATTTCATTGTGTTGTAGGAGACGTCGATAATAAAAATAATTGCTGGTGGTTTTGGTAGCGTGTTATTCTACAAAGTTACATTATTGCTTTTAAAAAATGATTATTGCTGTGGTAGATATTGATCGACTTAATGATAGTTACTGGTGAATACAAATAATGCACTCATATGAATAAACATTATAATGAAAATTTTATGATTAATTGAAAAAAACAAGTGGTTGATTTTTTTTAAAACTGTAATTTAATATTAATATACAGGACATACTAAAATTCAAGAAATATACAATTAGGTACAATAGAGACTTAAAATTATAAGGTCAATTAATGCACTTGGATTGATCATTAACACTTTTGGCTTGGTGTATAAATTTATAACTGTTTTTGTTACATATTAACAATTAGTTTTCAATCAGCATACTAATAATAGACGATAACAAAGCTATTGACACAATATGCAGTACAATAATACAGTAATCCTTTAAAATATACTCTTGTACAAATAACCCACTCCTCACCCATTCATCATCCTAACGCGGGCTCTAACTTCCTTTCCCCTTTTTATTCATTTTAGTCTCTCTCGCAATAAATCAACCACTCTATTTCACTCATGCATCCACAAATAAACTTTATTACACACTACTCAAAATGAATTGATTTTTTTTATTTATTAATTTTTTTAATTTTCTTTAGAGAGTTTAGTTTTAAAAATTTAATTTAATTTACACTAGCTAAGAAGCGTTCGGATTTCTCTGTGCATTTGACACAAAAAGTCTACATATCCCGGATTACCATCTATGCCTCGATCTTCGACTAAGAATTGACGCATCACCGCTTCCATCTTATCCCGTTGTCTCACTAGAGTCAGCTGTTGTAAGAAATATTAAATGTTACAATACGTTTTGACTGTAAGAAAAAAAAAAAAAATTATAAATCTTATTGACTTACCCGCATGCAATAACGTCTTTCGCTCTGTACATGGCTAATGATATCTCTGATTCGCTCGTTCAATTGAGTATCCAGCAGAGGAATGAAATTCTTGTCGGTATCAACCTGAACAACTGATGGGACCCCAAATACTTCCTGTACCCATTGCGGGGCAATATTCAAGCCCAGCCATAAAAACATGTGAATCCCGTTCTCTGCAGAATAAAATTTTTCAGATGATTTAACTGGCCTACGAGCAATGGCTCTTTGTTAATTTTCTTTTACCTAACAAGTATGCTCCATCGTCGGTAAACTTATCAATGGAACAGCGCAGCATAGGTGGCAAGTCTCCCTCCGTAGGGTCAACGTCATGTAAAGGAAGTAGACGGGGATAAACGTGCGCGATAGACTCGCTGATCGGCATTGTCGCGATTGCCATCATCACGTAGACTTTTTGATCGATCGTTATTCCATTTCCTGAAATTTCATCAACATCGACAATTAAATAATCGAGAATCCACTCACAAGACATACAGTTTGATTGTTTACCTCCTGTGAGGGCATCGCTTTTTAGTAATGATATTATGTAGAGGGGCAATAGTTTCATGCACTCTGGAAGTATCAACTGCCCAGCACTTGATGGAGTCGCACAGTGTTTCCTATAAGACGCAAGAATAGTGGCGCATCTTGATATCAAGCTGTCTTTAATTAATTTTGGAGTTGCATCAACCAATTTGAATACACCTTTAGAAATAAAAAACCGAATTATTTTGTGTGAAAATTAGTATAATAAAATTGAGTGGAGTGAAGTACTGACTTTGTTTGGAAAGGTAATTAATAATGGCATCTAAATCACAAGATCTGTAAAGTTCGGCCATCTGTGATGAGGTCTTTAGACTCAAGTTGATTATCCGTAATCTTCGGATTCCACTGCAGGATGTATACAGCAATGCAGCTTGAATATACACACCTTCATCTTCCGCCAATTTGTCGTCATGTTTGATTTCCAGTGCAAGAGCCTGTTGTAAAGTTGGCGATAAATTTAGGATCAAGAATAATTGTACAAGAATAAAAAAATATTTACTTTATCACAATCTATACTAGCTAGTTCTAGATCGGTTGTATTTGACATGTAAAAATGTCCATAAAAATCGGTTGGCCTGACACCTGTAGATGTTCGAACTCTCATAACTGCGTCAAATGCAATGGGTCTACTTATGTTATTTATAATATCTGTGATCAGTCTCTCTTCATCGAAATTGGCCTATACATAGGCAAAATATTTTTAATAAATAAATTGCAAAATTATACAATGGAATAGAACATACAAGTATTTATGTACCTGGAAGTATGTATATTTGTACACTTCACCACCAGTTAGCCTACAAACTTGGCCAATGGTTGCAATATCGATGTACGAATTGTTGAAGACAAATAAATCAACGCTACAGCCAGCTTCTACGCAATCTTGACCAAGATTATTGTAAAAGTTAGTTTGCGGAGCTGAAAAAACGCACAAAGTTGGTTATATTTTTGGGACAGTAAATTGTATGTCAATTAAAGAAATTTCATCAGTGAAACAAACTACCAATGACGGTTTTTTCCTTGTCTGTTCCTAAAAGCTTTCGGTCATCCCGGTTTTTAAGTTTTCCTGGAGCATCAGCAATTGGCAACGACGAATGGAATACCATTAGCTTGCCACTGCACTCAGATGCCTTAAAAGTGATAACAATTGCGTCACCACTCGATTCTACGTCCGAAAAATAACACTTAACATTCAGCCACTTACTTTTAAGGCTTCCAAGCCAGCTTGTATAGCCGGTGCAAGAATAATTTCCGTTTCTCGAGTTTCCGCATACGCTATTGGAATATGAGTCATAAGACTATCGATCATAGCTTCACTTTCTTCCGGATCGCAGAGAAAACCATCGAGAAGAGGCATAAATACATCGTGCACATCGCCAACGACCATCATTTGTGGCTGGGCAAGACTTGATTTGATGTTGTAAAATTGCACTGTGTTGCTGTACGTGATGAATCCAACTTTCATATTGGATTTGGTTTGGCCTGCATCCACTGGTAAATTGCGAATGATTTTTTTCATTTGAGCACAGAGTAGCTTCACTAAGCCTGATTTCATTGTGTTGTAGGAGACGTCGATAATAAAAATAATTGCTGGTGGTTTTGGTAGCGTGTTATTCTACAAAGTTACATTATTGCTTTTAAAAAATGATTATTGCTGTGGTAGATATTGATCGACTTAATGATAGTTAACGTACTTTGCAGTAATCCTGCGTCGTTGTGAATTCGTAAGTTCCAAGTATCAATTCGGGACGCTCATAACGGTCCATTCTTTGACCAGTGTGGTCCAAATGTTGAAAGTATTCCGTTGGAACTGTTAAAATCAATATATAAATGATGGTGGGAATACTCATGAGAATCGATTGTAAATAAATTCAATGTTACCTTCTGTGGTAGCTTTACAAAACAAGCACTGAAATCGTCTACCTGCATCAATGAATTGCATAAAGGGACTCATGTATGCTTTGCAACGATTGCATCGTACTGGCCCGAGTTCTCCCATATCTACAATTGGTGGCTCATATTCACCTTCCTCCACTTGAGCCATTGGGCTGAGTATAAGAGCGAATGGAATCTGAGTCTAATGGAAACATTTAATCGCGTTATTACCGAGATACGATTAATTTATTTACAAAAAATAAATAAACGAATGAATTTTTACCTGTTTGATAATATCAGCCGTTGTAGGGACAGTGTACATCGTTGATCTGACGAATCTTGGCGATGCGTTTCCTTGATCTTCAACAACAAATTTAGTGGTAACGAGAGGTGGAACTAATCCTTTTTGATTCGTTGCAAAAACTCCGCCTTTCGTTTTTTGATCATCTTGAATGACTTGTATCTAAATTGTGCATAAAGATAATTTCATAAATATAAAAAAAAAAAAAAAAAACACTATTCAGTATATAAATAACTCACGGGACTAGGCATTTGATCAGGATCGAGTCTTCTTGCTTGAGACTGAGCATATCCTCCTGTGGGACTTCCCACCCCACTTTGATATTGATTTTGGTTGGTGTACATGTTCTGAGTACAATTTTTAATTTTTAAATAAAAATTTAAAAGTAACAGTAAAAAATATGATCAATAACTCACTTGACCAAGGTTTGGTGGTTGAAAACCCTGGGGATAGGAAGGCTCAGAATGCTGATTCATATGACTGTAGGCATTGGTTGTGTTTGCAGATGGACTTGGGGAATAACGAGACAGCGGCGGCTGTCCATAAGCTTGATTGCTGTAGGGATACTGTGAATGAGCATGTCCTGCTGGTTGTGGAGCTGCAGCAACATTTTGTTGTCCCAGTGAGTTAGTCAAATTTTGTTGGGTAGGTACTCCAGGACTCGGTAAATGACCAGTTTGACCAGGCAGTGAAGGTCTGGGTAAGCCCTGTGGAAGACCAAGAGATGGGGAACCTTGAAGAGTCTGCCCTGGCAAAGGAGGTCCCGATAAATTCTGTGGATTGGTCATTGGTGGAGCAGAGTCATAAGAGCTTGCTAATGGAGGACCAGGTAGACTTTGAGGTTTTGCACTTTGCATTGGAGGCCCTCCGAGTGGTGGTTTACCCATGTGGTAACCTTGAGGTTGCAATGGTGGTGCTCCGTAAGACTGTTGTTGGTTGCTAGATGCTGAGGAACTCAGAGGCATTGTGGGGGGTTTTGACAGAGGAGGCATCCTATTTTGGCTGGAAACTTGATCTTGATAATTTTTATTGGGTGGAGAAGGCTGGGGTGCACTTCTGGGAATGTTTGGTCCTTGTGTTGATTGCTGTCCAGTGTGTGGTTGTTGTCCTGGAAATTGACTTCCACTTGTGGGTCCATAGGGAGATATGAAATCGGGTGGATGAGCTACTGGAGGTCCTTGTTGTTGAGCAGTTGCTGGCCTTTGGAGTAATGGTGGACTAGATTGTTCCATTGGCATGTTATTTGAAGGTAAATCACCTGAGCACCAATTTATTTTATTTATTGATAAATAAAAAATAAAATTCACACGAGTTAAATGAATTATTACCTTGTGGAGGAGGATGATTTTGATTACTAATTCCATTTACAGTCGGTTGAAAAGGTATTGATTGTATATTTTTGTCAAGCTGTGAGGCATAATTTTGAGAAGATGGAGGCCTCAGTGGACCACTCAAACTTAGGCCCGAAATTTGGTCCTCTAAATGATTTTGATTAGACTGTGGCAAAGGTGGCCCATTGTGAAAGTTATTTGCTTGGTTTTGAATATCGTTCATGTAATAAGGCGACTTTGCTGTTGGTGGAGCATTACTGCTGGGTGGTGGACCAAGTGGTTGTTTTTGCGGAGGATAAGAGTGCAAATCGTGTAAACTTTTTTGGGGTAAATTGGCATTGAGTTCACCGTATGAGGATGGATTCATCTGAGAAGGTTCGTAGAGTGGATGCTGCTGCTGTTGCATGTATTGGGGATTCATGATTTAGTCTGTAATAAAAATTTAAACCATTAATTTTTTTTTTAATAAACAAACTTATTTTATCGTTATAAGCACAAATTAAAAATAAAACCATAGCAACTACAATTTATGCTGAATTACTTTGTTTCATCTCTTTTTTGCAATATCAATGAGTCATGAAAAACAAAGCATACATTTAATTGAATGCATGTAGAATTTGTCTTTTAACACAACAGGCTAATATATTAAAAGTAAGTGAACGAATAAAGTACTGAAAATCTCGTTAAAGAAAAATCCAGTTTTAAATCTGACAAAAAATAAATCTTATTAAGTCAAAATAACCTATAACTTGTAGGACATTAAAAAGTTAAAGTCAAGTCTTTAAAATGCAGTGTTAATCGTATATAAATGCTACAGACTGTTACACAAATTACAGATCCACTTCGCAGCAAGATTTTCCAAAAAGACGAATTTATGCAAACAAAACTCTTAGAAAGTCAAGTGATTTAGTGGATGTGTGTGGAAACTGGAAAATAAAAATCACTAGCAGAAAGTATTGAGATCCCAAATAATTTATAATCACTAATTATATCAATCTTTGAGTCGTAACACACAGTATTTTAAGCGCATGATAACCAAAGTGACGTTATATGCAAGAATACATTCACAATCATGCATAATAATGACACTTCTTAAAACTGTGCTGTAACAAACTTGTTTCGTATCACTTGTTCACTAGCAAAAATAATATTTTACATCCAAGTATAATAAACCGACAAACGTCAAATTGAAACTGATTTGTAGTTGTACACTTGTAATAAACAAAGAGTATGCGTAAACAAATACGATAAGTAGATACAAATACTTAAAGAATACGTCACATCATAAAACTCTACGCATCCAACAAAAAGAGAGAGAGAGAGGGAAACACATTATACTTACGGACTGACTATATATAATGTGTATATAGGTACGTGTGCAGCATGCAGCTGATGATTGAGCTGGTATTGCTCCAAAAAAAAAAAGCCTCCAATACACTCAAATGTGAATATTGATAATTCACCTCGTAATCTTTGCACACGTAAGTTAAGTTCATGTTAATACGTGCCAAGCACATTATATTACACTCAAGTGTCCACGAAATCATATACGCGAAACGATACTAAATGATTATAAGAATTAAAGTAAGGAAAGCAGCAAACAAATACAATTTGGAATCGAATTTGAAACGAAAAAAAAAAAAAAAAAAAAGAGAACTTATTGAAAATACAACTTACGCGTGAAGTTTTTCTTTTTTCCCCAATATAAAAAGTATTGCAAACTGCTAAGTGTCCAGGCTAGGTGTACCTACGAGTCGACATGTTATCTGCGAGACCCAGAGAGAGAGAGAGAGAGAGAGAGAGAGTCGTTATAGGCGTCGACCTGATTACTGTTATTTACATGTGATACACAGGCATATCTTGACATAAACTCTCTGTTGGGCAAAAACCATCTCGCTCACAATCTGCTTTTTAGGTAAACATCAGTTAGATCAAGAATCAACAGAACTTCGGACTTGCGGAGTGCACGTATTGTAAAAGTATGTATGCGAGGGAGGGAAATGTGGATGAGCCAGGGGAGGAGGATACAATAAAAAAATCACAGAGAACCAGAGGGGGAAGGGATCACTTGGCAGAGCATATATATGTATATACATGAACGGGTGGAAGGAGGAAAATGGGTAAGAAAGAGGAAGAAGATTAAGCGCGGTATTACTTATTATTGCTAATTGAAGAAGCGCGTGATGACATTGACAATATTTTTCCTATGTATTTCTACTTTTGCAAGTTAAATGTTTAATTGATAAAATCTAAAGGTATAGAGCATCGCTCCCTCGGGCTATTAAACGTATTTTAAATGTATACTATGTGCAAATTGACGTTACATTTGAATTAGTACATAATATGTTTATAAGCGATCGAAGATAAAAGTAAGTCCGAGATGATTGTTTCATTGATTAATTATCAAAGCGTTGATGAAATGATAAGGACTGCACACTGCGACATACTTGTATCTTTTTTTAGCCATTTTGCAATGATCCACAAAAGCATCTATGTTTAATTTTGGCTCAACGAAATAATTGAATTTTTTCTGGTATTGAAAAACTTGAAATATTTCACCAAACCTCGTACATTGTGAAGGTAACCTATACACATTAATCTTTTTACTTTTATGGTGCATGTTATAAATAAACAATACCAGTCCGCTCAATATCGCAAAATGACAAGAGAAAAATCGATACAACGTAATCCCTCGTTAGTAATTCAAGTAGTAGTAGATGCATCCGTGTTATGGGTCAGACACGTGGCCAGACGGTCCGTCTGACGTGACGCGCATTGATCTACTCAAATGCGAGTATGGACGAGCACGCGCCCCTTTTTGCCCTCGTTAATGGCTGTTTCATCGAATTCTCTCCATAACCACGACTCCACATTTGTAATTTAATGTCAGTTGGTTGAATATTTTTTTTAATCCATGATATTTTTTAAACGCAATTACGAGTTTACTGCCGTCGAAAAGGCAGCTCCCGTTACTGCCCCTCGTTGATAAAACCACGTTTTCAAATCACACGTGTGACATGGAAATAAAAAATTTTAAATGAAAAAACAAACAAAAACTAATCTTAATTGCACATACGTCATCAAACTCGATAGCGACGACGGCAGATCTAATAGTTTTTGAGAACAATCCCCAGTGAAGTTTTACACCCCCTCATACTTTTTTACAAAGTTCAAGCGAGAGATTGTCTTTGAGAAAGCAACTATTTGTTTTTTTAATAGAAAAATGTACTCCATACCTCCCTCATTCGAGCACGGGGTGCACCGGATCCCCCCGAGACCCTTTAGCCGACAAACTTAGACGCTCGTTGGTAAATTAGCTTTTACCTGTTTACCACGTATTTATGTATGCCCATAGAGATGGCACGTGTGCCCCATACACGTAGGCCAAATATATCGGAGAGAGGGAGCGAAACGGCGCAGAAGAGGAGCGCACGTTGCGGTGCCGAAAAAAAAGAAGAACAAACCGAACACGGGCACGCGGGCGTCCCTTTCGAGGCGAGCCGACAGTAGGTACCGGAGAGCGACGTCTCGCAGGCGGAATTACACGCTCATAATAACAATAATTATAATAATAATAATAATAATAAACGTATAGTTGTGGCACGCGGATGTATCGTTAACGCGTTTCTCTCTCTCTCTATAGTGGATGGTTTTTATATTTCTTGTTGTTGTTTGCCTCGCATAATAATTGCTCCTCTTTGTACGTCGCGAGCAAAGACGACTATTCAGTGAAATATATCGTATTCAGGTACATTTTTGCCATTTTTGTACACATTGGTGGTTTGGATGGGGGAGAAAAAGTGCGTGGGTGCGTGCTTGCGATATTGGGACGAACCACTTGTTATTGCGCATCAGTGTATACACATGTACGGAGCTGCATTGGGACTCGGTGCACCACCCTCTGTACCACATAAATATACATACATACCCACGCATGACATGCACAGTGGGTCTGGGTGGGGGGAGGGGGAGAAATAAACAAGCGCGTGTACACGGCCAATAGTTCCTATTTGTTACTATTATCATTGTAATTTTTTGTCACTAATAACATAATTGTTTCATCAGTTTTATCTCTATACACGTACCTGTACGTGCCCTCTTTTTTTTTTTTTTTTTCATCTCTACTTGATCTATTTATGATGTTCGTGATTTCGTAAACTTATAAATATCGACGGCTCGAAGAAGGGAGTTGCTGACTCAGAAAATGTGTTTGAAAACACTCTCGTGCATCGTTTTGCACCCAACTGTAACGCTGAGGGCAAATCATTCGAGCCCTTGTCACATTTTTGTTTCCAACTGAAAAAAATCAGTGTTACTCGCATGGGTGCAAAGCTCGAGAAAAAAAAAAAGACTTTGTTGACGTCTCTCTCCCTTCGAGCCGTCTATATTATATTATACTAGCATGTTAATTAAGAGCTTAACGCGTACACATGGTTAAAAGAAAACAAAAATGAATCAGCAGCGAGACGATAGCGTATCGAGGGATGAATAGGTATATATGGTCGACAAAGAGGGCTCGGAGAGCAGAACTGGATCCAAGGGGTGATTGGAAAGGGAGGGTTGACGTTTTGTGTGTGTAAGCAAATATTATGTGTATAGGTGTTTCATGTGGATGAATTTTCTCTTTTGCAGAGCAAACGGAACAATAAAAAAAAAAAAAAGATAATATAACAAAATAGTGCAGATATAAGTATTTATACATCTACATACCTGTTACCGTGTGCCTACCCACCTATAGCATAAATAGTAGTCCTAGGAGTGATTTTTTTTTTCGAAGAAGGAAGAAAAAGAGGGAGAAGGGAACGGTGCCTGAGAAAGGAAGAACGAAGGAAAAAGAGAAAGCTATCGAGGATAATCGCCCCTGGGAATGTTGAGGGAGCTGCTCGTCGTTGCAGGCGCGTCCAGTCAAGAGGTACGTAATACCTACGCTCGTATTTTTTTTCGGTTGTGAAATTTTGTGTATTCGTGTGTGCGTGCCTTGGAGAGGGAGAGGAATAGAGGAGAGAAAAACGTATGCCAAGGCAAAGGTATATAGCGGGTGTATCGCAACAGAGTAGGTTATGGATTATGTGTACAACGCAAAGATGTATAGAGAGAATTTTATCGATCCTGCGCCCTGCGGGTTTTACTGGAACGTCACTGTATATACTTACGTCAGGGTGGTACGTTAGACGTAGACGTACAGAAATCGAGAGCGTTTTTTTTTTTTTTTTTTTTCCTTGAGCATCGATGACATTTTTTTTACAATACGTGGTTGGATTACCTGGATCTATTGCCAATGCTCGAGAATCTGTCGGCCCGTGGTAATAATATCAGTCGAACGGAACGATGAATTTCGTGATCGGCATCGCCAAGTATACGTGATGACAGGTGCATTAGGATGACTGAAAAAGCTCGATTTTACTAGTATAATATTGGTACAGTCGATTAAATTAATATTTTAAAACAATTTTGGGATATCTCTGATGGGCCTGGTGTGCTTAATTGCTATAACAAAATCCGGTGATTATCTTTTTCGTGTGCAAGCATGTGATATTAATTTAATTCAATTGTCAGATTTTTTAATTTTTTAATTTTTTTTTTTTTAACTGCTCTACAATAATATATATTGGTTTTTCGAATGAAATTCTAAAAAAAAGAAAAAAAATCCATTTTAAAATATTGACAACGTAGTGTGGACTAATGAATAACTGAAAATCAAAAATATTTCATGGAAACTAAAAATTACCCAAAAACAAGCTCTATCGTAAGTTCATCCCAGGGTCGCTGTGATTTATCAATCTTTTTCTTTTTACCATAAGTGACAGAGGAACCAAGACAGAAAATCGAAAATAAAAAAAAAAAAATTAATAAACAATAACACACGCAAATTAAAAACACCACGTTGCATAGCCGTACAAGCATATAATAATAATATGGTTACACCCACACGTACACATCGTCGAGGAAATTCCAACAGGCGGCTGTGCGCTAATATTAGATTTTCGAGTGCGCACGGCTATTCTCACCGCACTGGCGGCGCCGAGACTCTCTCGTCACGTGAATTTCATACACGCAGAGTTCTTTGACAAATTTTCCTCATTTTCACTCGCGCGCATCGCTGTAATTCACACAGACAATGTACGATAAAAGTTTTAGCCGTCAAATTGGGTCACATGGTCTCAGGAGTGTACACGGTAATGGTAGCCCTGGATCGATTTGGAAATTATTATTTTTTGTCCTTTTTTTTGCCCGACAATGTAAATTAACGACAAGTCGTCACGCCACGACCTACGATACCACAGATTGCGTTTACGGAGATACGAAGACCCTCGTGTCTTTCGAGTTTGCCCTTGGCTCGAGTTTTTTAGATCGAAGAGCCATTATATGTTTTGCGCTGTGCACTTGGAAATTGTAGGTACTTTTAACAAAAAGGTCCTTGATGATGATGATTGACGTTGTCCTTTGCAAGAAGTTTTTTTTTTCCTTTCCTTGCTCCGCGATTGTTCGGTTTTTATACGTGGGAGACAATGGGCGCATCGTTGATAAGTACACCGGACAGTCAACTGAGAGCAATCAAGTGAAACGTACGTAAAACGAACGTTTGATCATGTAATCATTTAATATGACATTTCTATTATCCATTATCAAATTCATAAATTTGATTTAAAGTTTTGGATGCACCACCTTCAACTTTTGTGGTCGTCATTACGCGTGTGATTAAATTACAAAATATCGACGTACAGTTGACTAAAACCTTTGAAATGACTGCATGTACCAAAGTTTGAGGATTTATTTCAATGCCGACTCTTAGACGTAATAATTTATCTCAACACCTTCAGAACCTATCTGTTATCAATTATTTAATCAAATACACATCAAATCGTAAATATGTAACTCGCTTGTGTGTTAAATTAAATTTTCAGTACTTTATAGATGATTGTAAAAAAAATGTCCTAATTCAGTAGAGTTGGCGAACCATGATTTTAACATCACAGCATTGAATTTTATAAGAAAAAAAAATATATTAAAAAAAAAAAAAAAAACATGCGAGAGGAATTTTCCTTCCAAACGAGGTGGACCTGACAAGAGCGCCTCGGTTGGTGTTGACAATCCGAAGACGTGACAATACTGTGAGAGAGACTACGATGACGATGGGCCTTGAATACACTTCGAGGGGGGGGGGATCGGCGCTAAAATAAGAGTGCGATTGTATTTGACACGTACGCTGTACGTTTCATTATTGTATACGATTATTCGCCTTTGCCGCGTAATATTTACATGCCAACCATGCCAGGGCACACGTTTTCTTTTTCGCGATGCGCTTTGTTATATTTACTTGCGTGTTTGTAATATCTTTTATACTTTTGGGCACGATTATTATTATTATTTTTTTTTTATACNACTTTTTTCGAAACAGCTCGATTTCAACGAAAAGACAAATGATAACAGTAAAGAATCCTCGCAAAAAAAAAAAGTTCCTTTCACACTTGTTGACTTAACCACGTCTACACAATAATATCATAGCGGTAGAGCCTACCACGCAACAACGTACAGCCCTTCGTTGCACAAGTCAAGCCGCTGGTTTTTCTCTTTAAAAATAGAGAATAAATTTGTTTTGATGGAAAAATTTTGTTGAGCTAAAATAACACATTTTATTATAAGAAAAAATTATCATGAAACACGTTTGAAAAAATACCCCCACCCAAATATGTTAAGTTGCGTGCAATCTAAATATTACATCGTTCTTGGATACTTGTAGGAGCAGACATTTTTTTATTTAATCGATGGTGATCAGTTAGAGGACCTTTTCCTGATTCATTGATTCCTCTTTTTTTTCATGTCGTGGTTTTTGATTTGGATGAACGTGTTGTCTTTCTATTTCTGTTGTTGTTTGATCCCCGAGGATAATTAAGATGAATATTGAAAGAAACAGAATAATTTATGCAAATTAATTGATTGAATATTGGTCCGCTGCAAAAACATATGTGTGCAAATGCGTAGTCATTTTTTAAAACAAAATTCAGCTTATGCAAGCGAGTTAGTTGTATTTAATTTCTAGTAAGGAATAAAACGACTTGTTACTCTTCACATTAAGCGTTAAAAAAGCCTGGAAGGACCCTTCAACACACGAATTCGAAATACTTTTGTGGAACTTTCAAGTATTACTCGTACTCGCATTGCAGGTGGTACACGTAATTTATTTTTTATATAATTTGGAACAAAGTATTGGATTTTCGTCAGCCCTTTCATAGCATCATTCGATCACAAGTTGGCTTTCGAAAGTGACGAGCGCACGTGGCACGAGTCTCAAAAGCTTATTGGAACCGAGCCCACCCACATCAGCACATAGGTGCTTATATATGTATTAGCGCGGACACAGGCACGCGGATGTTACGTGCTCGTATACCTCATGCTTTGAATCGACAGCTTTATTTCAATGCTCTTTTCTCTCCGATGGCTGTGTGGTCGTGTGCGATTATTTGAGACGAAAGACATTGATCGACAAAAAATACGAGCTTCGCTGCATGGATGGATGGAGAGTAATAAAATGTGTACATGATATTTATAACTGGCTTGGTTGCACAGTTTCGGTGATATTACATTCGACCTTGAAATTTTTGTCTAAAAGTGCATACGTACAGTCAATATAAGGAGTATAAAAAAAAAAAAAATTATTTGTATTCCTAAAACTGACATGATATTTTTTAATGTCGATTGCGTTGAATAACTGCACAAAAAAAAAAAGAAAGGAAAAAACAATTTTTCCATTGAGATAAGTAAATGAAGCCGCTGTGACTATCTCGCGGCTTATCGCGTCATGTGATTTATTAATGATGTATCTTATTCGAGAAAGAAAAATGCGTGAATCATTCGATATCACCTTCGCAGGGGTCTGTAGCGCTTATTGACAAATAAGTTCACCTATACGTCCTATACGAATCATGACACAATTATGATAATGTTTTATCTCTCTGGTTTTTTTTTCATCAATTTTTTATCAATTTTTATATCAAATCAATTTTATATTTAAATACGATAAATACATTTTTTGCTATGGATAAATAAAATAAAAAAAAAAAAAAAAAAAAAAAAAAAGAAAAAACAAAAGTCTCGAAATTACATTACTTTCGTACACCGAATCACCGATTTGTTTTTTTACAGTATGAGTATCATACCAAATCGTCTTACTCGATAGTCCATATATATTATACACGGCGCGGTATTATTTTATTTAAATCGAGCCGGTTCGACATACATGTATTTATCAGCCTCCCCAGCATTGCTATAAACAATGTCCCACAACTAAAAATAGTTAAAAAAATCGAACAAACGACAGGTACCGTATATACATAAAGAGGCCGTACTACACGGCCATCAAGTGGACGGCGTACTCGGACCCGTTCTACCCCGGGATCTGGACGAGTCTTCTGATAGTCATCGCCCTGTCGAGCGCGCTCACCCTCATGGGGTGCAAGACGCTGCAGTCGGTGCAACGGTCCGTTCCACCGGAGCGTAGAAACGAGGCGAGCCTCGAGCTCACCGAAACCGTCTTCCACACGTTCGGGGCACTCTGCGCCCAAGGTATATCCCCGTTTGACCAATGTATGGATAATCGATACATGTAACGTCGTATACGTGCAATTCAAGGTCACGACTCGGTGAACATCGACTCGATACGTATCATCAATTGGGTGGTGCACATGACCGGGGCCATCATCCTGGCAGCCTACTCGGCGGCTCTCATCAGCTTCCTGGCGATCAAGGTCTTCGTCATGCCGTTCACGTCGATGGAGGGCCTCCTCAACGATGGAACTTACAAGCTCACCGTCATCGTCGACTCGGCAGACTACGGTTTCTTCGAGGTACCATACATATTTTATTTATTTTTCTCCACCTGTTGGTGGACACTAATTAATGGTGAAACAGTTTTTCATGTACAACACATTGCGCGAGCTTTTTGCTCCGTTATTGGCTGCCCCGCAGTAACTATTATACTGCGTATATACATATATATATGTGAGTAGCGGTGAGTCGCTGTACCGCAGCATCCGAACGTTTTGCCATTTTTCTTTATTCTCGTGAATTAAAATTGTAACGATAAAGGACGTACTTTGTTTTACCGTTGCGGTAAGCCGAGAAAAGTATATATATATGTGTGTGTGTGTGTATACATGTCGGGAAACGATCGAGTTACAAAACTGCGGATCGAGTGACCCCCGATGATTGTATAGTTCGTAGCTTGATGTGGTCGGGGGGGAAAAAAAAAACAATATAAAAAAGCGAACCCAATACTCACATTGAGTCAGCAAACTATAAAATATATACGGACCAAGCGAATTTTTCTCTCAACCTCCACACATCAAACAAAATAAATTTTACCGAGAACGATGTTCATTGAGGTACATTTTCACAAAACGCTTTCCATCTAACTTCATCCGGCGCTATCTCTCTAATGTACTTATTAACGACTGAATTTTCTTCCTCCACCTGATCCACGTTTCCCAGCTATAGCATTTTTGCAGCACGAGAGCTTTCACTTTCTCGAGCTCTTGTAATGATATACACCTATGCGTGCACAGGCGAAGCGCATCCGTGTCTCGCCTATCCCTTGATCACGTGTGTATGCATATACCATACGCTGTTATTAAATTGCCGCACGTATATATGTGTATATGGATTGAGTTGCTCTCTCTCTCTCTTGTGCGGACATTCCGGAGTATAATATGTATGCAGCAGCCGAGTGTAAGTATNTTTTTTTTTTTTTTTTTTTTTTTTTTTTTTTTTTTTTTTTTTTTTTTTTTTTTTTTTCTATTATACGTTTGCGAATCGGCTTTTTTTACCAACGCGATCGAAAGCTCAATTTTTTATGTGATATGCTCTCTTGGCGAGGGTAACGATATTTTTACAGTTCTTTTTTTGTGCAAACTTGTCATCCATATTAGGTATAATTATATACATACAAGTTTGAAGCCCTTCAATCCATTGCACACTCGAGCCCTGAGTTGCCGATTTACAGTCTGTGTATTTTTTCTACCACACGCAGTACGACGTGCATATTGCATAATTGAAAGTCAAAGTTGAAGGTCGCGTCACTGAGATATAGGTATTTACATGTACGCGTTTTCGTTGTAAAATTCTTTCCCTCGTAAACTCCGATAAGATGTTGAATGATTGAAAGCCGATCCTCTCGACATTTCCCGCTGAACAGATTTATCACTCGAACTCCGTTTGCGAAACGTTGTTAGGTCAAAAAAAAATTTTTATCGTCCCATCAAAAACCGGTCGCGTGACGTTGTGCTTGTATAATCTGTTGACTTTGACGCCAAAGGACCAAAGATTACGATGAATGAAAATTGATTTATTCTTTCACCGATCATGGTCTTTAAAAAAAATCCATGTACAACATACGCTTTATCAACAAATTTAAAGCTTTTGGGAACCTTCGGTGATAGATAATAAACCCACGCACAAGGTCTCCCGTGCTCGCCACGTATCGTTAAAATGATACGCAATTTAATCTGCTAATTTCAATAACAGCTAGCAAACGGCTCCTCCTATTTTTCCGTTCGGTTGTAATGACCATCCGAGTACAATTGCGCGTGTCTCTGATTAAAAGCCGACGAAGCCCATCGGAGAGGGGATGGTCTGAATTACCATCAATTTGCATCGAGTACATGCATGGCATGAATTTTCTAAAGGTATCCATTAGTTTTTACGATTATGACGATATTGTCAAAAATTAATGTGCCTAACGACAAGGAACGACAAAATACTTGGGACAAATTTAACGCACAAACGCCACAGTGTCACACAGACATTATTTAAGTACTATCCGTTGTTTAATTTAAGTCACTTGGCGCGCATCACCTGATTACGCATTACATGCATCGAAGCGAAAAAAAAGGCTTGGGACATATGACGCGAGAGACTATAGCTGTTGTTTGTCGTTCCTGGATTTTTTTTTCTCCCAAGCACATATGTATTCAGTGCTGATCTCTATATAGCGTATGAGGCGAAGTTACGTAAGTGCGACTACATCGTAATGTACCTATTCAATTTGCATCTAGTGATGATTTGCAGCTGCAGCTTGGCGCGAGATAAAACGCTATATTAAAGAAGTGCACGTGCATTATCTTACACATTGATGCAGGAAGTACCGCATCATCGTGTCGTGAGTGCTAGCTAGCACCTTTCAATGGAGAGAAACTGGTTATCACCGAGGTTTCAAGCATTTGAGCTTTTTTCTTGCAAGTTTGAAAAAAATGGGGCTTGCACGAACCGGCTGCGTGTAGTTTTTGTATGAATGTCGAGAAGCGAATTTTCTTACACATTGTAGTTGCCACTACAAATGATTTAGTTTGATTCTTTGGTTGATTTTGATGGCATATGCCAATAACATTTCATTCCGTTGTAATCGTTAAACGCAGTTTGTTTGTTTGCTTTATACAATTATTCCTATTTTAATACAATTAACATTGTGTGCCTATTCACCTTTTTGATGATGAAATTTGTCTGGTATTTTACAAACGAGATGCGTAAAACTATGTAGAACTTCTTCGCAACTACATTTAAAGTGAAAAGCAAGTGAAAGTACACGTGCGCTGAACATCTGATTCTGCCAGTGAGTCTTCGGACAACTCTACATTCATTCGTTGGATACTCAAAGATGTATCTTTATGCCAAATCCATTGGACTATTTCATCAAAATGGTGCAGGTTGATACACAAAAAGTACGATTTGAGTTGTAAAATTTGTATCTAACTTGTAGTATAAAAGTAAAAAAGCGTGTTAAAAAGAGAGGAGATAGTCGTTTCAAAGGAAAAAGGTAGATCTATTAAGGATTTTTCTCAGATAACTATTAGTTTATGATAAAATCTTTACCATACGTCAATATTCTCGGTTCATCTATGAAACATGTTCAAAACAAACACTGTTACTTCAATACTGGTTTCGATGGGAAATTACAGAAATTGTAGCTTTTAGTTGTAAACCGGCGTAAAAATAATCAATTTTTGTAATGAATATACAATTAACAATGGAATAGATATTTAGAAAGACATTACCCGCCAAACATTTGAATCAATCAAGCATATATAGCTGTGAAAAAAGATATCAAGAAGGGTTCCGGTCTGAAGGTCATTGAACTTTCAATGTTAAGTTGTAGGAGATGCATGTGCATACTTAACCTGTGGAAAAACAGTATGGGTTTTAAAAGCAAGGGAATATATTATTATTACTACATAAATGGAATAAAGTACTAAACATAAGCTAAGTTGATATTGACAATACAACTTTTCAATTCAAGTATTCGTCAAAATAAAGCCAAAGATTACGCATATTTTCATCTCTAGCATGTTATAACCAGACTTTTGAAATGTTATTACACGATGGAAAAAATTAATGTTCTATCTTTCTATTGGCAAATCCTTCTAAGGGACCATAATAATGTGTAGCTTTTCGATACAGCTATTGAGTTTTATTCGATGATTACTTATGATTCGTGTACATAGTTACGTCGGTGTACTCTTCAGGCTCTTCAAAAATAATAAAATTTATTATACCCCATGAAATGTGACAGAAAATTACCATCACAAAAAATCAATTCAAAATTTCTGTACAACATCACATGGCTTGAGGCAATGACAGCACGTCTCTTCTCGCGTGCAGTAGCTTCAACCACATCACAGATACATATACTGCACTTACCTGCAACCTGAAATTTTAATTCAACCCAGAAATTAAAGGACGGCCCATCTGCTTTCCGTCTCCATGAGTAGGTAGGCCAAGGCCGGCTTCCGGAGGTCAAGGACGCGTCGGTACATACACGCATACATCGCATAGCTCTTGTTCTCTCTCGTCTTTTATGTCTCTCGTTCTCCCCTCTTTTGTCGCTCCTATGCATACATGTGCATGGCAGTGATGGAGCTGGGATCGGCAGTGCTGGAGCTGGGATCTATTGCTATATGTACCAAGGGTTTAAAAGAGGCCAGTGTGACGGAGGGACGGGGAGATTGCGCATACACGTGTATATATATATATATATATATATATATCTACGCAGCGTTGAGGGTGCAGCGGGCGATCGATGGAATATACCCGACTACTGCTGATAGTTGAGTGGCTTATAGCCATTCTGTGTCACACCTCTTTTTATATATATGTACCGGCGATTTTATGCCGACATGCTTTTTTTTATGTGGGTGGAACTTTTTTTTTTAAAGAAGCGGATGGATTATTGGGAAAGATTTCTTTTTCTGCCTCTAAAATACTGGGGATTTATTTGATTGAGCGGGAGTTTTTTTTTAAGGGTTAGAGGGTTTGTTCTTTCTTTAGATATTGTTCATTTTTATAGAGTTCGCTTCTATGTAGTTGAAAGGAAGGGTCTTCGATTGAATTACGTGACGTTTGTGGCTTATTATTAACTTAAAATAATAACCAAGAAGTTACAACTATAATTGGAATCTAAAGTGAACACCCTATTAAAATAATTCTCAAAATATTACGTATAATGGAAAACTTTCGATATTTTCTCAAATTTTATTTCTTACAATTTCTAGAGAGATTTTTCGGACTGAAAAAAAAATCCAAAAACTTCGTTAATTATTAATTTAGAGTGTTCATTTGGTTAGAGTTTGATCAAGTTAGTATGGAATATCCCAGTAAAATAGTGCAAGAATATATTCTTATGCTTACGTATTCTCTTGAAAAAATACTTTAACTGTTATATTGAAAAAAAAGAAATTATTATTTGTCGAAGTAACTATAATTATTAGGATACAAAATATTATTGTACTTTTTGATGTGAAATTAAAAATGTTGACATTCTACCGATGATAAATTGATATTTTTTATTATCTGCGAATCGGTTAGAAATATTAACGTTTTAATTTAAAAAATCGAAGAACAACAATGACTCAACTTTATTATAACAAAAACTATGCTATACTTGTTTTTAAATTTTCTTTCAAGTAGGCTTCTAAATCATAATGTTATTCATCTCAAAATTCTCATCCATATCCAAGTATAAGAAAAAATAAATAACGATTGCGCTTCAACGTAAATACGGCGGTACTGTTGATTCTGCTAAAAATTAATCACCAATAAATAATAAATAAAAGGAGGAATCGAAGTAAATGCCAATGAATGATGAATACGTTGTCTCAATTTCACTGAGCTTGTGATTGAGCATCGAACGATTTGTAATCCAATTCATCGATGAATATTGACATGCCAATCAGACGTTTCGCTTGTAGCTTTCACATTCAAAAATAACAATGGCTTCTTTTTCTTTCCAGGGTCCGGGTTACTTGAAGCGCGCCAACAGCGAACGTCTTCATGAAATTTTCAACCAGGTAAAAAAATCGTCTCTAAAAAAAATAAAGTTGGTAAAAAAAAAAGAAATTGATAAGTAGATTAAAAAATGTATCGCAGTACCTTTGTCAATTCAGATGACAATATTTTTCTGTCTTTCTTCGAATCATAAAAAAAAAAAAAAACTCACCTTTTTTAATTGTTACTAACACTATAATGCAAAACATCTGACATGCATATAGGTTTAATTGATGATTTTTCAGCAAAAGGTAGGGGTAGAGAGGATCACCCGCTCGCGCGTGCCTCTTCTACTCCCCTTCTTCCTTTTTTATCCTTCTTGCTCGCTTCGCTTCCGATGCAGAATGCAAGCGTAGAAACTAACAGCGGTACACAGTCGACAACGAGATTATCGGTAGACAAGGTCGAGTTTTCCGCTCGCGCTTCTGCAGTCCATCCGCGCCTCCTACTACCGATGTACTCGTCTTTTTCCTGATGCGTGTGTAGTGATTGCGTCTTTTTTTTTTTTACTTTTTATTTTTTTTATTCCGTGGGGTGATATTTGAAGAGTAATTGTGTTGTGATGATTGTGAGTTGACGAAGGGATAGTGCTTGGGTTCGAGGATATGACAGTGTTTAGTGAGCCAAAATTGTAGGAGTGTGTGTTAAGTGATAGAATCATTACGAAAATGAGTAGCCGTGGAAGGCTCGAGGGCCTATTAGTAAAGTCTGATTATGTGGTAAATTCATTCGCTACTTTTACTACTAATGTTGTTATTATAATTATAATTATTTTTTAAACGGAGAGAGGTACAAAATAAAAATTATCAAGACGTTTTTTGCAGTGACGTGTCAACGAAGTTTTTACCATTTTTGTAATTGTTCCAGCACCATGAATTTTGCGAGACAAACGCTGATTTTTTATACTCTATCATTGTACGATCAAATTATTATACAGGGAAATAAGGTTTATTTCTCAGCTATCTATTTCCGTATATATAGTAGGTATTTCTCAAAAACTTGTTAATTTCGAAATTTCTAAAGTTAGCCAGAGTTTTCCTGACGTAAATCGAGCTTATGAAATGCATATTTAATGAATTGGATATTAAAAATAAATGATATCTGCGCCAAGTATTTGTATTTGACGATTTGGATATAACTCTGACACCCACGTGTCTTAATTTTGCTTGGACATTAGCTTGTATAAAGAGGTTTTTGGAACGCCGATTACGAATTTGACCACGTACGTTGGCGTGAAAATAGAAGAATGTATTTTGATAGGAGCTGGATTATTATTATTTTTTTTTTTTTTGTTCGAGTAATAATTTTATTCCCCGCGACATTCGGTGCGGCCGCGTGAAGCTATCGAAGTGAAACCNTTCTATAAAAAATTGGCCCAAATAAAAATTGCGCGTGCATTTATTCATAAGCATAATTCTTCCTGACCATGTCAATCAATAGTATTTAAGAATAAAAATTCCTTCCCCTCATAAATTTGCCACTTTTTTCGAAACAGCTCGATTTCAACGAAAAGACAAATGATAACAGTAAAGAATCCTCGCAAAAAAAAAAAGTTCCTTTCACACTTGTTGACTTAACCACGTCTACACAATAATATCATAGCGGTAGAGCCTACCACGCAACAACGTACAGCCCTTCGTTGCACAAGTCAAGCCGCTGGTTTCTTTGCGCTACACCCATAGGGTCTATTGTATCGCTTCGCCGCACTCGGGATCTCGCGCGTTCCATATACTGTCACTACTTGTACACTTCCTGTCCGTACAGTCGAATGACTCGTACCATAGTACACGTACCTACACACAAACCCATAGCCAAGGGGGAAAGGGTCGTGGACCCCGTTCTGTGTACACCGCAACGCGTAATGCACACCAGCTCTCTATGCGGATAGACCAACGAGCGGCTTGCTCTCGTTCTTTACGAAACGCCGACCCTATATTGCCATCGCGCGCAATTAATAATCATCGTACTTGCGAGCTGATTCTGTTTTCCTGCCAATTCGATTTGATCTTATTTGTTGTGAGCTTTTTGCATCGACGGAGTAAGTTTCATCAATTTTTCGTGGCCCCCTCGAAAATAGTTTTAATTATCCAGCGATGCAACAGTACTTACCGATCATGCGGAGCGTGCGTGTAGGAATTTCTGCCGCGGGAAATAGGCAATCCCATCGTCATCGGGTAATTCGATATCTGTATAATGTACTTTTATAATCGGGGTATCGAGTTTATTGCGACCGTGAGATGATAAGGACGCCTCTCTGTGTCGTATGATGTTGACGTGCGCTGGTATAGCGCGATGGTGAGAGTTTAATTTGATTTTTATTGTGTGCGGATGTTGAAAACCGCGTTAAAGTTATGCTATAGGCTGATGATTAATTTTTCAACTACGATTTTATTTTACATAAAAAAAGCTCAATTTTTTATCTGGAATGCGTTTCATCGTTTTGGTTATTAAGGGGTTTTATATCCAATTTTTTTTTTTTTTTTTTTTTTTTTTTTTTTTTTTTTTTT
>NW_019379587.1:2948146-3024670 GCF_000648655.2 Copidosoma floridanum
AAAAAAAAAAAAAAAAAAAAAAAAAAAAAAAAAAAAAAAAAAAAAAAAAAAAAAAAAAGAGCGAACGAGCACAGAACAAGAGATACAACCTCGTTTTTTCCGATCGATGCGTGTATATCTATAACATAAAGTACGAGCGCTACATCCCGGCGCTTGCAAAACGCGCAATAATTATCTTCGTCGTAGGAGCTACATATATTACGTTGGTGTACACATGTGGCACTCAATAAGGAGTCCATGTGCGCAGCGTTGCACGACGCGTGTATGTAATAATATCCATGTAGCGAGTGATCGGTAAACATTTTCACGCGTGTCGATATTTGACGCGATTTGGTCTCTCATTTACTGGGTTTCTAGGCTTTGGGGTCGATTTTTTTGTTTCCCCCTGAAAAAATTGATCCGCCTTTTGTTGCTCTTTTTGACATCATTGCCCGGTCCGTTTCGCATAGAAACCGGTTTTCAGTCAACCATACGCAACGAGTTATTTTTCTTATTTCACCAAACGAGTTCGTTCCTCCATAAATTTTGTCACGTACGTTATTATCACTCCGCGTTCACCGCATTTTTGAGCCTTGGCAAACAAATTGGACGATCTATTAAACCGTATACCTCCTCTTGTCGCGTAACCTACTTTGTTTATCTGCACGGACGTGCAAAATATGTAACATGCCTCCACTAATTACACGCGTGTGGGTGTTTATTATAATATATACTTGAAATAACTCAATGTATAGGGGAGACGGGCATATTTACACACTCGTGTGTTTGTAACATTGAAAAATCACCGGCGCAACTACTTATTCTCGGTAACGATTTTATTGGTGCCCGCGTCAAAGTACGGAGTATCGTTACCTCGTACGCACAGCGAGGGAGTTTTCACGTTAACCAAACGTATACGTGTACACATATTTGAGATGATTGAAAAAAAAAAAATAAAATAAAATAAAATCCTCAACGATTCCCCAAATCCACAGTATGCCACACAAGAGAAGAATGGAGAACGGTTCATGACCTCTAATGACTTCGTACGCAGCTACCTCGGCCTCTACATCGACCCGGGCTACAACCCCGAGTCGGTCGCCCTTCTCGCAGGGATCGTTGATACCGACAAAGATGGGTGAGCCCCTCCCCTAATTTTTGAAATTTGGAGTTAAACCCAATGGGGCTATGTACCTACTCAACACTTTTTTGGCAGATTCATTTCCTTTTCGGAGTTCCAAGCCTTTGAGGGCCTGCTCTGCGTGCCCGATGCTCTCTACAAGACGGCCTTCCAGCTCTTCGACACTAACGGAAACGGGATGGTTGCATTTGGTAAGTGCAGATCAATTAAAATCATATGAAATCATTTATTATGAATTAAAATATAATACAATGGTTTCTCAAATCTCATCAAATCAATTCAATTCTGAATTGAAAATTCAAGTACACAACGAGTGAAAAATTATTTTTAACCTAACTTGTATAGAAGGATCAAGTCTCGATTGTGAATGTTAAAAAATAAAAATGAATTGGCCTCTATTTTTAACGATATTGAAAAAAAAAATCATTCATTTATTTTAAAGCTTAGTTACAATAGTTTTTATTTTCTAATTAATAAAATAGCTCGAATATCTCGTAAATATTTTTTGTTTCAATTGGTTTGAGAATAGAAAAAAAATATATTTAAAAATTTTATCATGTAAAATCTTGAATCACTTAAATTCCTCGTGTAAAAGTGAATAGCTCCTCGATATAATTTTCTGGAGTCAGCATTACTTCAAGCACTCGCTAGAAAAATCGGTCACGACCTTTATGTCCGCAGACGAGTTCGCTGAGGTGATGCGTAAAACTGTGCTGCACCAAAAGATGCCCTTCAACATGAACAGCGGCTTCATCGAGCTCTACTTCGGCAAGGACAAGAAGAGACTGATCAACTATGCGGAGTTCAGCCAGTTTCTTCACGTACGTGCTGAGCTTTTTTTTTTTTTTTTTTTTTTTTTCTTCGTTTTTTACGGTGTGTTTGGGTAAAGTTTTTGTGACCAACTTAAAAAAAATTTCTTTGCTTCGTAGGACTTTCACGAAGAGTACGCGACAGAGGCCTTCAAAAAATTCGACAAGGATGGCACGGGTTTCATCTCGGTAGCAGACTTCCACGACATCATGCTCAGCATCAAGAGCCACCTGCTGACGAAGGACGTCAGGGATAATCTTTTGTCGGTGGGTTTAGTTCGCGTTTTTCGATGAATTCAATGCTATTCATCTCTTTGGTTCTGTTGTAGGCGATAAACGTCGGGCAGACGGGGAGAAAAGTCAGTTTTCCGTACTTCATGGCCTTTAACTCGCTGTTGCATAACATGGAGCTCATCAAGCGAATCTACCTGAACGCGACCAATGGACACAGGTATCAGGAGGTCACAAAAGGTCATTACTGGTTCTGTTATTTTTAAAACGAATATAATGATGTTTGTATTTATTGAAAATTTCACAAACATCTTTTTCCAGAGGAGTTTTTGCACTCCGCGCAAATGATGTCTCAAATAACGCCACTGGAGGTCGACATTCTCTTCCACCTTTGCGATCTTTTGCATCATACTGGGTAAGCAGATGATACTTATAATCTCAGTGTGAAGGTTTTTCAAGTGGGATTCAAACAATGGTATAATTGAAACCTATACACGGAAAGTGTAGAATTAGTTGATCCATATTTTTTCGATCCCACTTCCCACGATGTTGTATTAAAATTGAGAAGAAAAAAAAAAAAAAAAATCATCGACAAACTTTGTCATGATAATTTGATTCTCAATAATAGTGTGAATTTAAAAAAGATAGATGCGAGTTAACGCGAGCATTAAATCTGTTTGACGTTGTTCTCGCTGCTATGCTTACGGGATCGCATCAGCGCGAGCCAAGAGTTGGAGCCGGTCGTTTTTGGGTGCGTCTCCTTAACTTTTTGCTAGTTTACACACAGGTTTTTATATTATTATCAGTCAGTATATAAAACTTTCAATTGTATAGTCGGCTTCGTTGTTGATTGATTGTCGTTCATCGTATTTCACTGTCTACGACACACGTTGTCGCCATAACATACATCACTGCGTAGCACTAAGCAATTCAATTCTTTGAATACAAAAAAAAAATGTATTTACTTTTATTCTGTTAAATAATTTTTCAATTAAAATAATACTAAACTAGTTGGAAACAAATTTTGATAAATTAAATAAATAAATTTTCAATTTAATCGCATAAAATGTTTTCTTGATTGACAAAAAAAATATTTAACCGAAGAGGAGTGAAACAATTTTTTTCGATTCAAGTTGTGATGATTTACTTGTGCTTTGTTAATTTTCATTCATGCATTGCAATAAGTGTATCGTAATTTTTATGCACCGCATCTATGTAATATTTATGTCTATTTAAATATTTGTATGTAGATATTGTGAACTGCCAAAGGCTTTTCTATGAGCGTTTTCCAAAATTTCCATGAGACGAAAATTTTTTTAAGATAAATACTNTTTTTTTTTTTCTTCGTTTTTTACGGTGTGTTTGGGTAAAGTTTTTGTGACCAACTTAAAAAAAATTTCTTTGCTTCGTAGGACTTTCACGAAGAGTACGCGACAGAGGCCTTCAAAAAATTCGACAAGGATGGCACGGGTTTCATCTCGGTAGCAGACTTCCACGACATCATGCTCAGCATCAAGAGCCACCTGCTGACGAAGGACGTCAGGGATAATCTTTTGTCGGTGGGTTTAGTTCGCGTTTTTCGATGAATTCAATGCTATTCATCTCTTTGGTTCTGTTGTAGGCGATAAACGTCGGGCAGACGGGGAGAAAAGTCAGTTTTCCGTACTTCATGGCCTTTAACTCGCTGTTGCATAACATGGAGCTCATCAAGCGAATCTACCTGAACGCGACCAATGGACACAGGTATCAGGAGGTCACAAAAGGTCATTACTGGTTCTGTTATTTTTAAAACGAATATAATGATGTTTGTATTTATTGAAAATTTCACAAACATCTTTTTCCAGAGGAGTTTTTGCACTCCGCGCAAATGATGTCTCAAATAACGCCACTGGAGGTCGACATTCTCTTCCACCTTTGCGATCTTTTGCATCATACTGGGTAAGCAGATGATACTTATAATCTCAGTGTGAAGGTTTTTCAAGTGGGATTCAAACAATGGTATAATTGAAACCTATACACGGAAAGTGTAGAATTAGTTGATCCATATTTTTTCGATCCCACTTCCCACGATGTTGTATTAAAATTGAGAAGAAAAAAAAAAAAAAAAATCATCGACAAACTTTGTCATGATAATTTGATTCTCAATAATAGTGTGAATTTAAAAAAGATAGATGCGAGTTAACGCGAGCATTAAATCTGTTTGACGTTGTTCTCGCTGCTATGCTTACGGGATCGCATCAGCGCGAGCCAAGAGTTGGAGCCGGTCGTTTTTGGGTGCGTCTCCTTAACTTTTTGCTAGTTTACACACAGGTTTTTATATTATTATCAGTCAGTATATAAAACTTTCAATTGTATAGTCGGCTTCGTTGTTGATTGATTGTCGTTCATCGTATTTCACTGTCTACGACACACGTTGTCGCCATAACATACATCACTGCGTAGCACTAAGCAATTCAATTCTTTGAATACAAAAAAAAAATGTATTTACTTTTATTCTGTTAAATAATTTTTCAATTAAAATAATACTAAACTAGTTGGAAACAAATTTTGATAAATTAAATAAATAAATTTTCAATTTAATCGCATAAAATGTTTTCTTGATTGACAAAAAAAATATTTAACCGAAGAGGAGTGAAACAATTTTTTTCGATTCAAGTTGTGATGATTTACTTGTGCTTTGTTAATTTTCATTCATGCATTGCAATAAGTGTATCGTAATTTTTATGCACCGCATCTATGTAATATTTATGTCTATTTAAATATTTGTATGTAGATATTGTGAACTGCCAAAGGCTTTTCTATGAGCGTTTTCCAAAATTTCCATGAGACGAAAATTTTTTTAAGATAAATACTTTCTTGTAAGATAATCGGATTTCATTATAAGGCTTACTGTATTTCACGCTTTTAAAATCAACGCACATTCTAACAATATTTTAATATTCTCGTTATTATTATACTACCATTGTATAATAATATTCTCGTAAGAAATTACTCTTATGAAACCGAATATTCTTGTTTATCAGTTGATCCCTTGGTATTTGGATAAATAATATTTTTACTTATTTTCTTATTATATTTTTTTTACTTATGCACATCACTTTAGTGATTTTTATAGCCATCCTCCACCATCTCTGTGTGGAGGGTGTTGATCCTATATTACCCAACTGAACTCATATACTTATCATCCCAACTTGCTCAACCATACTAAATCTTTCCGAGCCATCTGCGACACTTACGAACAAATCCCCGTAAAATTCATCTTTTGAAAAGTTGACCTCAACTAGAAATTAAATCCTCACCTCTTCAGAGCAGCTGTACCTCAGATTAGCTTCTACCCAACTGAGTTGCGATCACTCCCTCAGTAAAGCCTAAATATTTAAAGATGATAAGATTTAAAAGCTGAATCGTCAAATTTTTTTCTTCAATCTGCCCTACAACAGAAAAATCATTTACAATGACCTGATTGCCATTACACCTGAGCAGTATTTCAAACAGATCACCAACCGACTAGCAGAAATCAAAGCTGTATCGGTAAGTTTCTCCTCGCTAAGACTTCACAAGGTTAAAACTAATTGTATGTGAGTAAAAAATAAATTTCTCTTTAGAGTCCGGAAGAAAGAGGAGTCGTCGTGCAAATTTTAGAAAGCGGGTATCGGTTCGCCCTTGGTTCCGTTGCCGGAGGTTCGTACGCTTCGTTTGTAGCTCGTTAATAACAGTAGGGCTCAAAATACAATCCTTCAACTAATGGTATTATTTTTTTTTTTCCAGCTGTCGGTGCTACTGCGGTCTATCCAATCGATTTGGTCAAGACGCGCATGCAGAACCAGCGCACGGGTTCCTTCATCGGTGAGCTCATGTACAAAAACAGCTTCGATTGTTGCAAAAAAGTTAGTTCAACAATATTATTCTTGTGATTTTAAACTTTATTTTACACATGTATTTTTATATGAGTAGCTGATACTTGGAGTAGCAAATTAAAAAATTATCTTTTTTTTTTAATTTTATTAAATTTATTCCCTGTAGAGTCTTTTTCTAACATCTAAAAATTATTACAAGCGATATCATACACTATTATACAATGTTATTATGCAATAGTATAACAACACTTTGATTCTTTATTATGTTAGCTTGTCTGACTCCAATTTTATCAAAAATCAATCGAATCTTTTAGAAAATGTTAATTTTTATTGAAAAGTATCGATTATGAATATTTTTTTTTGTTGAGTTATTTTTTTTCCTTATAGGTTTAATATGTATCATTTCAATTTCAAAAGATCTTTAGTATGCTGTGTAAGTTAAAATAATTGTCTAATTATAAAAACCAAGAATAATAATAATTTTTACCTCACAATGAGCTTAAGCATCTGAAAAAGAAGTGGTACCATCGCAATATTTGAAAAGAAAAGATTTTCCTAACAACAGTATACGCTACAAGATGATTGAAAGTAAAAATCTTTCTCGACCTGTGAATGTCAAACCATGAACATTGTTTCTCCAGGTCATCCGTCACGAAGGTTTCTTTGGCCTGTACAGAGGTCTAGTGCCGCAATTGATGGGCGTAGCGCCAGAGAAGGCCATTAAACTCACGGTCAATGACTTCGTGCGTGACAAGTTCATGGACAAGAAGGGCAGCATTCAGCTCTATGCCGAAATCCTCTCGGGGGCATCGGCTGGTGCGTCTCAAGTTATCTTCACCAATCCCCTCGAGATCGTTAAAATTAGATTGCAGGTGGCCGGTGAGATAGCCGGGGGCTCAAAGGTCCGAGCTTGGGCTGTGGTCAAGGAGCTAGGACTTTTCGGACTGTACAAAGTTAGTTTTTTTACAATCCTTTTTTTTTTTTTTTTTTTTTTTTCTTTTTTTCGCACTATATTTACTCTGTATGACTTGACCATTTGGTTCCTTCATGAATTTTTTTTTTTCTTGGATTGCAATTGGTCTAGGGCGCAAGAGCTTGTCTGCTGCGAGACGTGCCATTTAGTGCCATCTACTTCCCCTTTTACGCGCATATAAAAACGAAATTTGCTGACGAGGGTGGATACAACACTCCACTGTCGCTCCTCTGCGCCGGTGCCATTGCCGGCGTCCCGGCCGCCGGTTTGGTGACCCCGGCTGACGTCATAAAAACGAGATTGCAGGTTGGATATCGATTCGTTATTTCATAATTTTTAGATGCATATAATATCTCATTTTGAATTCAACGAATTGAGAAATTAATGTAACACTAGGTCGTCGCGAGAGAGGGCCAAACGACGTACAACGGATTGGTTGATTGTGCACGAAAAATTTACAAGGAGGAGGGAGCAAGAGCATTTTGGAAGGGAGCGACAGGTAGCAATTTTATTATCGTCATTATCTTCTGTAAAATCCTAAAGCATCGATCTAGTTATTATTCAATTTTGCAGCTTGGGCTTTTGTAATGTTTTTTGAAATCATAAGAGTACCTTATTTTTTCAGTATTTTTTGGATTTTTACTACTTTTGCTCTCGAATTTTTTTCTATTTAAAAAAAAGCTTATTTCGTTAATTTTTGCTTCGTTCAAATACCTACTACCTACTTACGGTGTTGAATTTAACTTATAAGAGCCATAATTTTGACAATAAGATTAAAATTCTACGATGGTTGGGTTGATTACTTATATAGACTTACAATTGGCATAATCAGGGGCTAGTTACAACTCTACCCCACTAACACTAACATTGACTAATTACAAATGCTTTGAATTGTGGTCTTCCTTCACTCAATGTGATTTTAAGTCGATGCACCCTTTAGGATTTCAAAATGAAGTGAATGAATATCTAAATTAATTACTTATCACTTAGTCTCTCACTTGAAATTATGATTCTTTAAAAAAATTAATATTTTTTATTATACTATTAGTGAGGTGCTAGGGTAAAATGAAGGTAACAAAAATAAAGTATTGACTTGTAAGGGAATTTTTTGTTGATTCCTACATATTTTTTACTGTAGAATTATATCAACGGGGATATGTTAACTAAAAATCCTTGTTTTAAGCAACTAAAAATTTGTTTTAAAAAATCTATTTTTTCATTTTTTGCTGTTGCATCAAAAAAATGCCACTTTTGCCACGTTATTACATGAAAGTCATTACATGGTACTTAAAATTTTTTTTAGGATGTGTCTTTGTTGACCCAAGAGTAAATGAACAAAAATATATTTTTATGAAAAGCAGAAATATTGAAAAGTGTAAGAACATGTTGTCTAAAAATAAAATTAATTTGCAGAGAAATTTATGTTTCGTAGAAAAAGGTAGACGTATATAAAATCACGTAAGATCGGTCGAAATTGAACTTTTTTTTTTTTTTCAACAAAGAATGCTTAGCAGAAAAAATACACAGCAAAAAGTAAAAAAAAAAATCACTTACGAATAATTTTTTAACAGAATTTATCAAAAAGACTTACGTTAGTGTACGTCCAATATTAGATTTTACGGCAAAAAAAAACCTAAGAATCAACAAAAAAACTCATTTATATTTTAAAACTTCACCCACAATTCTCTGGTGTCTGAACTACATTATTCGGAATCAAAAGTTTTTAGCCCAATATTGAATAATTTTTTTTTATATGTATTATAAAATAATTAAATATAATTTATTGTAAACCTGGATTTGGTTGTTCACGAGAGTTTGCCGGTCCAACAATATATCTTAAAATGACCTGGTGACCCCTTTTTGATCAGTAAGTAATTGGCAGGCAGGCAGTTTTTTTTCTGAGTTGTGTTTCCATCTCATGGTTATGATAACATCGCATTTTTTCGTTTCACTTAAGACGCATAAGTTTGTTGAGTTGAATTTACGATCGAAATATTTAAGGATAAAAGCATAAATATGTCCTGCTCGAGGTTGATTGTGTTTCGCCACAGAAAGACCATTTTATCTTGGTCTCAACACAATGTTGATGTTTGTATAGCTTTTGCAGAGTTTGTTAACTATTCTGGATCCCCACATGATTTTAATATAAAAATATGAGAGAATCGGATCCAGGATTGCAATGGAATGGACATTAATTTACCTTTCATTTTGCATAGCTCGAGTATTTAGATCGTCACCGCAATTTGGTGTCACGTTATTCAGCTACGAGCTGCTGCAAAGGCTGTTCTTCGTCGATTTTGGAGGATCGTGAGTATTAAACTCGTTGTAACTTGTTAGAACGTAAAAAAAAAAAAAAAATTATCTCGCATAACGCAACTCTCTCCTTCCGCACTAGACGACCGGCCGGCTCAGAAAACAAGGTACCAGCCACGGGTGTGGCCGATGAGATGCGCTCGACGAATCCGGACCACATAGGCGGCTACCAAGTTGCCCTGCCGATATTCGCAGGCATCGAGAGTAAGTTCGGTCTCTACTTGCCCAGGTTCTCAGTCCAATCAGTTCAAAAACCATAACAGCGAAGCAGCTGGTGGTTTTTTCGCAAGGACGACCGACCAAGCGACTCCTAATCATGTGTACAAAAAGGCAGTGTGGGAATCCCATTGTTGGCTATACAATAAATGAGGAAAAAAATGCGAAAAAAACAATAAAAAAAAAAAAGAAAGCTAATAAATAAAACAAACATTCATGTATTATCGTACGATACTGTCTACTTCACGGCTGAGGTGTGTTATTTGTTGGTTATGTCGTGATTGTCCAATCGAGGGAAAGATACGTGTCAACAAGGCATCGTTGAACAATTTTTGTTCGCGATAATACCAGAAGAAAAATTTGGGATAACCTCTTGAAACTGTGAAAAAGAAATCGTCCTCGATCGAGTAATACGATCTATTTGTATAAAATAATGTAGCCAATTGCGTGCGCATGAGGTTACGTATACCTACGCCGATCGCGCACATCTCATCCGTCGTAATTTTTATGTTAAAAAAAAAAAATACGAAAAATAGAAGAGATAAATTCATACATACAAATTTAATGAAGACTCGCCATCTCTTTATACATAGATAGTTAGATAGATAAAATATACGTATATTTATAACTATTGAAGAAAAAATAAATATAAACTCGTTACCTCCCCATTTGTACATATGTATAATGCGAGAATTATTAAAATCACATCATAAAGCGTGAGTCTGTATGTAAGAGAACTAATAATTGTTATTAAGAAAATGAGCTGGAAAAAGCGCACATTTTAGTTGTGACATAGACGGACGCTTTGCGACCAAAGAGATGTAGAAGATTATAAAAAAATTTTAAAAATCAAAGAAAGAAACTTATTGTTTGTCGGGGACGATGTTTTTATCTTGTACATGTATGTTGAATAAATATAGTATAATGTTGATGGGCGCGTGTTCTGATTGCATAATATTTTCACACGCCTGATTGCAAAGCTGGTTCTTTTCTCTCTTATAAAACCTATACCATCGGTTGTGCAATTTTATTTTCTGAATTTTAAACAGTTGGTACACGTTTTTCACTGTATGCAAGAAATCATATTGCGATTAAGCGTCTTTTCGAGAAGTTAGGTTTTTCCTTTTGATGAAATCACTACGAAAAATTAACAGGAGGGATCAGAGTTCACTTCAAATGAAAGTTCAACTTCTCAAACTCCATTTCAGTCATTAAAAACAAGATTTATTAAAATCAACTGCAAAACGTTGTATGCGAGTACGAAAAAATAATGTTTAAAAAAGAAGAAAAAATTATCAATTTCTTTCCGTTTTGATAATCATAATATTGCAAAAAGTATTAGTGAGGAGCGATGGGTCATTATTACGTATCATGCGATCAGTGATCGAGTAATGTTGCATATGACGTTGGTATACGCACGGGGTATAGATATTATATTAAATATATTGTCACGCGTTATCGATTTCACCGATACAAGGTCGCGACCAATGCTGTATAGAAAAATAAAAGCTATTGTCAGACGTAGTTGTCTGTTATTGTTCTTTATTTTAAAACTAAAGTTGGAGCTATGCTGCGATGTATCTTTCGTTTTATTCACTTTTTCTTTGTAAAAACAGGAAAACAAGAGATTTTAGTTTGGGATCGTCAAATGTAAAGATCTACCTGATTTTTGTTTGAACTTAAATAAGAAATCCAGTTTTACCAATACCGTCTTTTTGTTGATGAAAAGACTGTAAAAATTTTACAAAATAAATTTCTTCAATGAACAAGATCCAGCTAACATGAAATTCAAGTTATATACTACATGTCACAGGATGGCAATTGTTATTGTTAAGTATGTTGTGAATTGATTGAAAATTTATGAATTTATTGAAGCAGCTCAGAAAATATGGTTCATTTTCACATTTCATCAATAAAATATATTTATGATTATTAAATTACATGTATTTTTAAATTGTCTAACCTTTTTTATCCTTAAATGAAAATTCTTGGTTCAGACTACTGCTCGAATTATTTGGTAACTACAGCAACGTCAATAGATATACCGAATAATTCTAAGCCAAGGAATGACCATAAATTTCATCAACTCTTTCTTATTTCTAAGACTTTTTGTTTTCTTTATCAATAATAACATATAATATTCATTATAATGAAAACAAAAATGTAATAGTCGTACGATATTGTTTTAAATACAGACTTGATGACCTGATTTTTTTACTTGGACATTACTATAAAATATTTGAATAAATTTTATTTAAAGTTTGTATTGAAAAGTTTTTAGATTTTCATTCGAGTTAATTATTTTTTAAATAAACTGTACTAAAGTTTCTTTAATAAGATAAAACCCTTTCTAATTTTCAAATTTTAAAACATTTCTAGAAATGTTTACCTCCTTGGTAGTCTAGAAAGCCATGACTTAAAAATAGACGAAAAAAAAGTCTAATTATGTTTATTAAATAAAAGACTAATATAATTAGTTTAAACTAAACAAAAGTTGTGGAATTTCTCAATCAAATTTTTCGCATCAACTTGTAACCAATGAAAAAATTGTCTGTTGATGTTTATATTGATGAAGCAAAAAAAAAAAGAATTTTCAAGGAAGCTTTTATAGTCTAGAACTACAATGTATAAATATATTGCGTGGTCTACAAGATCACCAACGCCCCGGGTATTAAATTCGGGAAATACTTAGTTCCTGACTTGCTTCGGAAACTATGCACACTGGAATTTCCTTATAGGTTCTCCTCCTTCTGTTCTCGATGATTCTCTAGGTTGTGCAGCTGGAATCCAAGAAATTGTTGCACTTGGGAGTTGCATTAGGAACTTTCATGAAGATAAATGTGACATGAATGTGACATGATAAAGTATACTTAAGAATGAAGTACTTGCTCTTGGTATTTTTCTATGCTAAAATTGAAATAATTATAAGTACTTTCGTATTTAATTCTTAGAAAATCTTATTGAGCATCCAACACACAACTTATGATTAAAAAAGGATTTGTCTCAAAAATTATATTAGCACACAAAAATCTTCAACTAATAAAGAATACGGACAGTCCAAAACAGTTCGCATTGTCGAAGGGAGAAGCCCAGAAAGTTCAAAGTGTAACAATGAAGTAGTGAGTGAGAAAAATTACTTATTGTATATACATAAATATTTATTTGATTCGGATGTTACCCTTAAATCCACGCATATATTTTATCATCCTCGATTATTTCAATCAATTATGCAGTTTATTAAATGTTGTGCTCAAATACATCCGATTACTCATCTTCTTAGCTAAAATATGAGAAATTTTTATTAGCGTACCGTTTATTAAACTACATTTTACAATTTATTTTTTTTCTTATTGCCATAAAAATGTCTTCGCCAATCATTGTTATGTAAGTATTGTACAATTGTAAATTATGTAAGTAATGATTAATTGGACATTTTGGATCGTATACAATTTTTTGAAACTCAGAAAATTTCATACACGCAGTTGAAGCGAATACGTAAGCTAAAGTACTATCCAATGGCTATTCGTCAAATGCTGTTTTTTTTCTATTCCTAAAGTCAAGTATACTTTACCCTCTTGCCATTGGAAAGAGTCTACGTTTAATCCATCTAAGTACGGGATAAAGAAGTTTGCCATCACACCGGCTAATTACAATGCGTGAAGATGTCCTCCAAGGTGGAAGGGTCTCATGGCATGCACGTGAGTAGGTTTGCCAAGTCGAGAAAGGGAGCAAAACAAGTAACAAAAGAAAAACAGACCGGAAGGTGGTGGCTGTTAACATGGGGGAAGTTTGAAAGAGAGCAAAACTTGGTAAATCACCGGTGGGGAGGAACACGTTTATTGGATCGTTAGTAGTTACGAGCACGTGTAACAGACAGAGAGAGAGAGAGAGAGAGAGAGAGAGAGAGAGAGAGAGAGAGAGAGAGAGAGAAAGAGAGAGAGCGGAATTATAAAAAAAAAAATTTAACTTCACAGTACGCGTGAAGCTGACGCACTGCATGTACTGTTAAGTGTTCTGTTTGAAACGATGATTTCTGCCGAATGGAGTCAATTTTGTCAACTTCAATGGTTGATTGTCCTAGTATGTAGTTAGAATTTTTCGTATTGTTGTGCATTCGACTATTTTTTTTTAAAGTAATAATGTTATTTATAAATTTATTTTATAGTCGATTAAATCTATAAGAATCTAATGAGTTTTGTACATCATCGATATATGGTAAAATTATTGGTCTTAAAAAATGTACTATCTTTTATATTTATTGCGTTCTAAAAGTAAAGTACATAATTTTGTACGAAAAAAAAAAAAAAAAAAAAAACGCTGAGCTACAATGGTATTTAAATAGTACCTATTTAGATGCAGCTTTCAATGATTTCATTGCTGATGCGTAGGTTTACGTATACGTAATATACTTGTTACCCATACAAGAGTATATACAGACTTTGGGTTAATCAAATGCATTCCAGGGAAACGCTGGCGTTAAACTCGACAAACATTGCACAAGTATGGGATGTGTATTTATGTTTGAAGAGAATTTCCGTTTCCGTACATTGCTACGTACCTCGAGGGCACGAGGTATATTGTTCACACGTTTGTTTGCCAAGTTTGCGAAATTTTCACTTTATACTTGGCGATTTTTTAAATTTTATAATACGATAGTTTAAATACATTATAATCATTGCAATATGATAAATAAATACTATAAAATCTACGTATAAAAATTTTATTTCAATGATCAGAGCATTATACATTTTTTGCCGTCACATTGTATTGTATCATCTAACTGTATCTTATACGTCTAAAGTCTTTTGAGCTACTTATACCCATGACTTCTAGATGACGATGCCGATCGTTCATTAAGCATCTAGAATGGATGGTTCAATTGAACTAAATTTAGAATTATGGTTGGATAAATTATTTTTACTGCACTGTAGATTGTACCAAAGTAATTAGTTGACATATGAATCATAATAAAATACAAATGATTTTTTTTTGTAAGATTGAGAACTCATTATTCTTTGTTAATGAGTCATAGTTATGTTAGCTACTTTACAATTTTTCATATTGAGATAAATAGAAAATGAAAAATATACTTTACTTTTAAATTGTTGTGTTTAATAACTCATGACAGTGTACCTATAATATTTTAAGTACTATCAAAAAATATAGTCTTACATTTTATCATTATCTTAAAGTTAACGCAATGGCATTGTTTGCATTTTAATAACAAGGAAGTATAAAACGATACATTAACTAAATTTTTATACTCTCTTTCGATAAAGCACACACACTTAATGATAATTGTACCGACAAATTTATAAAAAAAATTAAAAACGGTTTCCTTATATTGTGTAAGTAAGTATACTATTATTACACTCACGAGAAATTTCATCTCAAATTTAAGTTCTAATTATTATAACAATCTTATCAAGGATTAGCCTAAATTATCTCTAAAAATGTACATCTGTGCCGCATTAAAAATCTAATGAATACTGGACTAGAAATTTTCTCACTTTTTTTGTCATCCTATAGTGTTTCCAAACATTTCGAATAGAACACATTTTTTTGAAGCTTGTAACTACAGTTTGCAAACAATATTGTAATACATAGACGATAAATCTTTCAAATACATTGTTTTCAAAGTTGAAACTGAACTGAAAATCACACGTTTACAAAACAACTCATTCAAATTTATCAAGTCAAAAATCTTTTTGATATGATATTTTCTAGAAAAAATGTAATTTTATCTACATACGTAGTGGTGTCATTATAAATCTTTCCCAGTACTTCATGTAAAATGTAACCAATGCACTTGTTGATCCAATGAAATTTCATTTTTGCAACGTATTTACCGGTGTATTTTATACTTTAGCTTCAATCATTACTTTCCTCAACTATTGTCTCTTCCATCTCTTTGTGCGGCAGGTTTTCATCTTTTACCACCAGACCGACTGGATCCCCTGGAAATTTAGCCGTAAGAACAATAATAACCAAGAGGATAGTACGAGTTTCGCGCTGAAAATCAAAACAGAGAAAAGTAAATACGCAAACTCCGAGCGAAAGAAGTAGGAGTGAATGGATTTGTCCACTTACATTCGCACAAGCCGGAATACTTGTTGGAGTAGCTGACACCGTATTGGTTGCATTCTGGCCAGCCGAACGAGTAGGGCTCGTTACCGAGGATGTTACCACTGAAAATCGAATCAAGATCACATTTTGTAAAACATGTACTGTTTTTGTTTTTTTTTGTTTCGCGTTTCAATTTTTTGTGTGTTTTCGTTCTATTGACTGCACAAATTATTGATCGACTTCAAATAGCTGTAAAGTTATCGGATGGCTCTCAAATGACTTTTAATAACTTTTAAAGATTTCACAAGTCTTTTGAGAAAACAAAACAAACTCGTGGCTCACCTCGGTCCGTAATTGCAAACGTAATTCTTCGTGTAACCATTTCGGGGATCGTAGTAGTACGAGTAGCCACACCCAACCAAGAACGTATCACCCCAGACAACCTGTAAGCAATTAAGAACAAAAAATAATTTTTTTAATAATTAATATTGTTCACTTTATTAGAAATATTTTGTTTCCCCTCTTAAAAAAAAAAAAAAAAATTAGCCATCGAAAATCGTACCTGCGTGTAATGAGCAGTAATGGGACTGAAGCCTGCCCTGTAGTACTGCACCTCGTTGAACCAGTCCTGGATCTTAACCCTCCACTCCGGCTCGGTGTCATAATAGTTGGCCGGTGTACGGGTCGTCCAGGTACGAGCTAAATTTTGGCCCACTTGGAATCGTCCTTTAATCAGAGTGAAACAGGGGGAGTTAGATACATCAGACTGATCTTTCGTGGAGAGAACGTTACATACTATGTGGTCGATGTCAGGGAGGATGGGCTCATAATTTTAGAATCATCAGGGGCACGTTATTGTAGACTATAATGTAATGATTAACTTTGTACGGGTTATGCAAAAATTTTGTAGGGTAAATGAGTATATGTATACTTGTAATATTTATTGATTTATTCAAGTTATGATTTTACATTTAAAGTAAAGACTTGGGCTTTGGTTAAATGCACAATTTTTATAAATCGATTCGTTAAAAATGCATGACATCACGAGGATATGGATTGTATAGTTTTTTTGAGAAATCGAAAAAGTGGCGAAGTAATAGGCTGACAAACGTGAGAACTCTTGAAGAACGATACCTCCGGATCTATGAATATGGTAATCGCATTTAAATTTCTCTTTTTTTACAAGTATACGGTATTGGGAATGGGGAGCTTGCAGTTTTCGATGACATTTTTGCCCACTGCAGCAAAAACGAGGCACTAATTTCGCATTGGGAGGAGCTCTCCGACTAGTTTAAACCCGGTCGGATTCCATAAAACTCGAGGAGAGGCATAGATTTCTCTTAAGTAGGACAGTTCTCTTATTAATGTTTTACTGTTTTTGTTTTATAAAAAAAAAGAAAAAAAATGATCAATGTAATATGCCATTTTAACAAGATCCTCAAAATGAGTGACCATGATGAAAAACCAGTCACAAGTATCAAGTACAAACATCAATGACATAATCATCAAAAATATCACTTACTGACATTACGGGAATGGTCGTGGTCCTCGGCACAGATGGAGGCCCACTGTTGCGCTCTCGCAGCCAACTCGTCGTCCCAGACCTGCGAAAAGTTATAGCGAAACGTGTCCGTTAATCTCGAAAGCCACATAAGCGTCTTTCGTCCCGAGAGAAATATATACATCGTGGATGGAGAGAGGAGAAGCTGATTCACATGAAGCGTGCAAGAGGTAGTGCCCACTTTGTCGTTACGTGTGAGATACATGTATACCCTCTACGAGTCAATCTTGACTTTACGAGGTGGAAAAGGTGCTTATGGGTCGTCGCTAATTTCGGATTGGTGAATTTGCTTCGTCACGATGATTGTGAGATTGCATGACTGATAGTGTATCAGATTGTAAGTAGATTGTAGGGAAAAAAGTATGCTGGTATCGCTAGGTGATGTTAAAAAAAGCAGATGTAGGTAGTTTTTCGAATGCTTTGCATCTCAATTTTTTTCTACTGATGTAATTTGATATTTATTAATAATATTTTTCCAGAAAAATATTCGCGTTCATATTTCGAACGAGAACAAAAATGAACATAATGAAGTATTTGAAAATTTTCTTTAACATGAGCTCAATTGTTTCAAATCATTTTGCACGAACTTTTACTTATAGTAAGGAAAACAAACTTTTTCCAACATAAATATTGCATTACATTTTTAGAAAAAATTTTATTCCAAAGTGGTTAAAAATCTATAAAGTAATTGTGTGAGCGATACTTGAAATGTCTTCGTACCATCTCCATCATCATCTTCGCGGACGGTTGTCCCCGAATTTGACCCAAAGCGACGAGTTGCCGAAGGCGATTGTGCTCATCGAGGATTGTCCTTCTGTCCTGGCATGATACTCCCGTTCCTGCCGACCAAAAAAATCATGTACTCATCAGTATTTACAACTATAACAATAGTGTCGATTGAGTGCGTCACAATTTATGATCTCTATTAATTTATATACTATTTATTATTCTCACTGTCCATCCTCATGGTGATGAGTAAATGGAAGAAAAAATAAAGGAAATCGTAAAACTACATAGTTATAAATTTATAGGTGATATCGTTTCTTTTTTTTTAAACCGGTATGTTATTCAGTTAATCACGGGAATGGCGCACCAAATTGGTCAATGTTGGTGAGCCGTGATGCTATGAATCTATATATGAATGTACATAGTTAATATTGTATTCTTAAGTATTGTTTGAATTGCTAAAATCATCTAAATTAACAAAGTCATCGGTGTAGACATGTATATAAAAAGAAGACATCAAAGTAGTCGGCAAATAATTTTTTTTTTTTTTTTTTTATGTAATAACATCGTTAATACCCATGTGGCATTTTTACTCATACTGACGTGACATCATAGGTGATCAGGGATTGAAAAGTGGGGGAGGATTAGTAATGGGATGCTCGTAAATTGAACTTTTCTCCTTCTTTCGATTTAATTAAATCGGGAATTTTGAAAAAGTAGGGCCATCCATGGAATTTAGAATGCAAATAATTAAAGTAGGCAGGAAAAAATTTGTCAGCCATTATAAAAGAGATAACACTTCATTAAACGTAAAATAATAATTTTAGATAACGGATGCGTGCGTGGTTGTATTGCTGCGGTGACGAGTAAAAATCGAGAAATCGAGTGGTCTCGCGACTCTGGCTGAGATACTTTATGTGGGTAATAAATTTTTCGGCTCCTCTTTCGAGACTTAGTCACAGGGAATCGATTAACCACTTCAGTGCAGGTTTGATATTACTGCTGCTGATCGATGCAGCATCGATTTATGAACAGTTTCATCGTCCTCGCCATCATCGTCGCCGTCGTTCTATTTTTAGGCGTGATCTCAGGGCATTTTTCGGGGCTTTGATGCTTCATTTTTGCATTATGTAATTAATACTTTTGCTTTCACATAAATCTGGCACATAGCTTGGTTAAAGTTGTATTAATATTATTTTTGAAAGTTAAAATTTTTCATCGTACAGTTAAGTTTAGTTTCCATCCTACCATCTTTATGCTTTTGAAAATTCGCAATGTATTTATTTTTTTTTTTTTTTTTTTTGTTAAGGATCTTTTAGTAATTAATTGATCAAAAGTAACTTCAATATATACGAAGAAGCTTATATATGGTTCTTTTGCAGTTAAAACTTTAATTTTTTTGCTGACCGAGTTTGGAAGTGAATTTAATTTTCAAATGTAGTTATGATATTTGATATATTGATACCGTACCTTACACTTTAGTTAATAGATAATTTTTTTTAGGATTACTGTTGTATTATAGCTTTAAATCTTAAAATTCATTCACGTTATTTACTTAATCTATGCTCTCAAAAGAATAATGTACACATTACAAAGTGTAATTCACAGTATAAGTTGTAAATGCTACGTCGATTAGTATTTCATTTGTATGTCTGTAAAAAAATAAAAACTGTTGTTACTACGTACTATTACTATATTATGTTGTACTAAACTATGTATGTTATTAAATTTTATTTATTCCTCTTTGCTAGAGAATTGTTAATTTAAATACTGCCATCGAGTGACACGTTCTATAATAGTTCTTTATTTTATGATAGCCCAAAAATTTTTTAATTTATTTTTACGTATCATATTGTTTTTTATTCTCAAAAATACGTAACATAAAATACACAGTTACTTCTTGCGTATTATTTCTTTCATCCTCAAAGAAGTCTAATCGTTCTAGTAGTTATTTATGTATTTCTTTTTCTTTTAAGTAAATTGATATTTTAGTAAATATATAAAAAATTTTAATAATATTTCAATAATCTGACAATCAGAAAAAACTACCTTCTCGACCTCAAACACACACTCTTGGCTGCGTAACAATAGAAAAAAAGGATTGGCCGTATCGTTTCGTCATCGTCAGGATGAGTTGCTCTTATGTTGAACAAAAGCTGCTTGGAGGATTTGGTTCACGTTATGCACGGGAGTCCTTATTTTTTGGCGATCACGTGTCATGTGTTACGCAATGCACGGAAAATGATTACAGCATGACAAGTCAGCCATACAAAGGAAAGTCTTGGGGATTTTGATAATCAGCTTATTTTGCGTGTCGTTTCTCTGCATGTCACGGTCTTAATAAAGCATCAGATTTTTTTTCTATGGGTTCTATGTGTAGGTATATTAAATGGAAGTTTAGGCGTGTTCCTCTGATAGCACAGCTTGGGTGAGAAATATTTTTTTATTACTTTAATGGACTCTTCTTGTAAACTCTCGTGAGTCCATTTTAACTACTACGTGTACGTTCCATTGATATGTTATTTTCACGTTTTTTAAAACACTTGTAATCAAACTTAATAGTTAACTTTTCAAATGTTAGTCTGACACCATGACAGATCTCAATTAGGTAAACATGTACATTTTCATGTTGCTCTTAAATTTCGTACATTTTCTTTAAATTATATCGAGTGGTTTTGAGTACAAGACACTATAATTACCAACGCATGACAAACAAATCTATGATATTATTTTAGTTACCCTTTACTTTTGATGAACAATACTATCTTACGTATTTTGCAAACAGTAAATTGTATTGCCTAAATGACATTTTATTCTTAAATATCTGAAGTTGATAATATTATAACGAACTGTAGTTATATAATTGTTTTATTAAAATATATTAATATTAATGTAAATTTAATACGTTTAAATGATTTTAAGTTTTTTTTTTCATAATTTTATTTCAAAAGCTTTGAATATTCAAATCGTTTCAAATGGCCCAATTGGCCCTCACTGTAACAAACAAAAACACATGCACTGTAAAACACAGACGATTTTCCGCTGGCAATCTAGGCGCGCACCGTGAAACCGCAAGAACAAAAGGGCAAAGCGTTTCATGCGGTTTCCCTGTGAGAATTTTGCGTTGGGCTGTTTTTCGCATTCACTAGCTTTGGCAGGTCAAAGGAGTGCCGAAAAAGCCCAACTTCTCACGCCCGTTAAAACCAAAAGGAGTTGATTACAGCTTTGAGAACAAACGTAAATTAGGAGGTAATATAATGATAAATAACAACAGCAGCGAAAAATTTGCTTTTTTATGTCGTGAGGTTTTCCCACGCAACGGTGATGATTCGAAAAAGCGCGCAACTTGGCCGTGCCCTCCTGTTTTCCGGTCTACATCTCGTTTTTTTTCTCGTTCACGGAAAAGTGACGTTTCCAATCATACTTACGTGGTGACGGCAATGGTTGAACGTACATATACACAGACACATATTTTCACGCAAAGCAAAATAGTATAGTACGCTTTAACTCGAGATCCTGGGCGTTTGGTTTATTGTTGCTTTTGGCACTTTTTTTACTCTCAAACAAGAGTGGAAGAGAAAAAAAGGATACGATTACGTTGCATTTTTTTTCCTATACGTTTGCGATCTTTGATACTGATCCCTAAAACGTGCTTATGGCTAATCGCAGTGTTATTTTATTCATACTTTATTTTTTAAATCAACTGAACGGTAAGGTTTAAGATAGATTTGAGATATCATTTCAACTCAAGAAGATTATCCATACGATTCAAGTTAAAATTGAAATGTAACAGGGAATAAATTCTTTTTTTTCCAAGTACAAACAGGTGAGTTTAGTAAGACTGTCCGAGTTATACACGTATTGTACGTGACTTTTGGATTCGAAAATGGCTTACTCGATTCGGCTGTTACTACTAGTGATAAAAATCTAAAAAGTTGGGAAAAACTCGATACATTAAAAAGAGACGTTTGTAAGTGATTAAGTATAAATTAACGATATCTGAACCTTGGCCAAATTCCCACGCTATAACAGTTGTTTGTATTTGGGCCAAACCATCGATCCCGGAGAAAGACGCCTTCGCATAATATTCACACGAGAGAGATAAGCATCACTTGGCCATAAACGAGCGATTCGAAAAAGAGAAAGCCCAAAAATACAGAAAAAAGTGTCTACGTAGTACTCACGCATCAGGTTCTTTCCGCGACATGCCAGACAGCACGGCGCCATAGCAGCGATCAGCACCACGGCCACGAGCACGATGACCGGTGTCCTTGTCTTTCGGCTCTCCTTCTTTCTTTGCTCACACTCGGCTGACCCCTTGAGTTTCATTGTTTTTTCTCGGCTTAAAAGTGAAGGCACCACAGGACAGTGTTGTCCGTACGAAAAGTAGCACTCGCGGTAACCAATGTCAGTATATGTGTAAAATTAAAAGACTGTTGCCGATCGGTGATTTCCAGCAACTGTTGCCTACTCTCCACTCATCCGATCGATTTATACGTTATCCCACCCGCGGCTCGAGCGAAAGAGAGAGAGAGAGAGAGAGAGAGTCCCGCCGCCTCGCTGACTGGCTCGACCGGCCGGCTTCTCATCCTTTCTTTAGTTTTATTTTATTTTTTTCCCCACTCGACGATCAATTTCTCAGTGGTTTCGAGGTTCATTCTTCTCTTGATTTGAATTTGCGTGTGTATGCGTTATTTTTCTCTTTCTGTTGTCCTGATGGCCTATACTCTTACGGAACTAGATGTGTAGGTCATGGGATTAAGGAAACTTCGATTTCGCTTCAGGGATTCCGTCGGGCTAAATGTGCTATTAATAAGTGGATGGTGCTCGTCTATAGGCATCGCTTGGGATAAGTCGATGTCCAAGAAGAAGGGGAGACGAAGTTTCGTATTTTGTTGGGAGAGAAGAGCACGTCATAGGATTCGGAGTTAACGGGTCCAAGTGATGCTTGACAAAAGCTTTTGTTGCAGCGCCGTTCGATTGGCAATTGGTGTGCGTCATTATTATACACTGGAGATTTTGTTCGGAAATGAAAAAATTTTTGATTGAAAAAAAGACTCATTATACTCTGGCTGTTACTACTGATTTTTTTTTTTTTTTTTTTTTTTACGATAATCGATGCGTAACAATGGAGGCATTTGTTTGCAAACTTCGATTTCTAATAAATTAAATAAACACATAAAAAGTTTCATTCATAGTTAAAATCGCGATAAGATCTTTTTCTTTATATTTTTGTGAATCAGGCGTGATTGTTGATTGTTGTTAATTTTTTAATGAATGGATGCATACTGCAGAAAAGTTGAATCTTTAGTTGAATTTTAAAAGAAAAATTCAAATATAAATTCCTGTACAGTAGTTCTTGAAAACTGTTTTTTTTCTCACAATGTTATGTAAATAATTAGAATTATTGTAATTATATAATTTAAGAGTGAGTGGACTAAAAAATCATTCACACTATATAAATATAATATATGTGTCGCTCAATAAAAATTTTAAAAAATCAATCACTTGACTACTACTGTAAAAATGACTACTGATATCCCCAAAATATCTAGTGATACAAACGTTTTGTTAAAAAAGTACTTTAAAGTATCATTGAACTAATTTAAAAAATATTCTCATAAATATATTAAGAACAAATTATAAAAATACACTCGTATTCTGTGATGATTTTCTGTATTGTGGTATTATTTAAATTTTGCAAATCGAAGCTGTCAATCATTGAACAAAATGCTTTTTCAATCTAAGAGGCCTTGAAGTCAATATAAAAGTTATTTAGAAGTTCTACTGTCATCTTTGAGCTTCTGAATTTTTGAGCTAAAATATAGATTATTTTCGAAATTAAGTGTTAATAGTTTTTTCATCATTTTTCTAAGATATGTAGAGTCCAGTTAAACTAGTATTTCAAGGCAAGTTTTATTGTAATGCTGTATAAAAAATCATGTTAATTAAAAACATTTTTTTTTCAATTGATAATGGGTTACAATCATGAAAAAACGGTCACAAAACCACGATTTAAAAATTTTAAATGCAATGAAAATTTATCAGAGTCTATTAGTTTACATATTAAAAATTTTAATTAATTGAACAAAAAAAAATTTTCAATTGTTATGTTAGATTACAGAAATGTTGTTTTAGCTTGTTTTTTACATCTTATGTCAACGCAGTGCATTTTTCAAGTATAATCTCAAATTACAATGTCTAAAAAAGGTTCTGATGTGTAAAATAATTCAACGCAACATTTTAAAAGTCTGAGAAACGGGATAACTAAGTTTTTGTAAAATGCCCCATATGCTGTCTGCGTCTTCGATGTTCTCAAAGCGATAATTTAACGTTACGCCAGAAAAACTATAAGGAAAGATGCAAGAGTTACCGTTGGCCACTAGATCTTAAGCTTGTCTACGTAGTTTTTTCCACATTGGTAATACGTTAAGATTCGTTTACGAATGCAAAACGAGAAAGAAAAGGTGATGCCATCGATGTAGCTTGAGTCCTAAGTGTTTCGTAACACCAACCTCGTTGACACGTCTGAAAATAGTTTGTACAAAATTTTTAGAGAAAATAAATTTTTGCGTTCGTGAGGGGAAAAAACCTGTACTGCATTTAGACAAATTTCCATAACTCAATAATAAATTTTATGAGATTACCACGTAAGATTGTGCCATTATTCAACATAAGTTTATTTGTTTATGAAGAATATATTTTTAATCTACATACCGAACATTTTTATAATATTGGCAATAAATTTTACGGTAAAAAATCAGATTGTTACTACTGTGTGATAATCTTTATTGACGCACGCTGGACATAACTTTGGAGTTTAAAAAATGCCACACTTTACAATAATAGACACGAAGGAGCCAGTTAAAAAAAATTATACACATTTAAATATTGATAAATGACCTTGGCTGAGCAATATTTATTACAATGCTTTAGGAAATACTTGCGTGACGCACATAACGTTATCATACACATGATTCGCGTATAAATTCACAGAATCCTTTCATTTAGCTATATATCTTTCTTGCATTTTCAAATTTTGGCTATTCTGCAGTATTTTATTCGTCAATGAATTTTTTTCCATCTACCATAGTCGTAGCATGTTATTATAATGGTGTTTGAGTCGAGAACAAAAAAAAAATATTATCATCAAGGACCGTGGTTTGTAGAGTTATTTTTGTCTTTTCCGCATGCATTGTGAGAATCATCGAATTTGTAGATATATTGCTGATGCAACAATCTTTTTCATGAAAAAGAAAAAAAAAATTTATCTTGACAAACGTCAGATACAGACATTCTCATGCTGAGGCACATACATTGTCGTGCCCACAGTAGTAACAGCCGTGCGCAGTCAGACGTTGATTCTACTGGGTTTGGTATTTCATTTTCCTAGCTATAAATAACGAATGTCGTTGTTTCATTATTAAATATACGCTATTAAATAACATCATTGCTTTATAATTAATTGCAAATAGAACTACCCACAAATATTCATCAAAATGCTGGACAAAATTTTTTTTCTCACCACTCATAACACAGTACTTGACGAAATTCTTTTGAGCTAAAATAATGCATAATATTTTGTAAGACAAAAAAATTAGAAGAAAAAAAGTAAATGTATTTGTAAAAAGTATTGTAATATTTTTAAAAATATTTTTTTGTGTATACTTTACACTCTGATAGTTCATAGAATTGTTTTGGCTGAAAGTATTTTAATAAAATATATATAAAAATATTGTGCCTACCTGTGAAAAATGATAAACTCAGACTTCTCAGATTCATTTAACTAAAAACAAACTACAAGTGTATAGTCGACATTTATGTTTATTTAGCGGGAGAGGACCATAAATCAAAGTTGAAAAGTTCGAAAAAGCGAACACGTTAGCCAGAAAAAAAACCTTAACGACTGAAAGTTGTGAGAATTAAAAACACATTTGTCACAAAGCAAAAATATTGATTGGTTATTTTCAAATAAAAAAACTACTGTAAGAAATCTGACACTCTACCGTTGAAATAAAATCCTTCAATAAAAACCAACACATGGAAGAATCTCGGCTTGCACGTGCGTGAAACCACGATTTTTAGTAATCACCATCGTAAGCCGTTGTCCTTTGCGCTTCATCGGGCTACAATATAATCCTTCGCCAATTAGGATCAGGTATTACCATACACGTACATTCATCCTTTCCTCGTCCTCGCCGCAAATCGTGGTCAATTAAAATAAATAGCCCACAGCTTGATTCGATGGACTTACAGTCTCGTGAATCATCCCCCTTCGCTTGCAATAATAATAGAATCAGCACGCTCGCGAGCGGAAGACGCGTTCGGCCTCAGAAACTTGTTTCCTCCTCTCCATGCCGCCTCTTTCTTCTGACGAGCAAAAAAAAAACAAAAACAAAAAAAAACAAAAAACGAACTGAACGAAAATGTGAAAGGCAAACAAGAAATATAATAATAATTTTACTTAAACGTGTTCACCGTATATATTACATCCACAGGATGACTCATCCGCGTAAAAGCATACTATAAAGCAATGCCGCTTAATCGAGCCAATCGTTTTATTACAATAATAATGATGATAATTATCGGGTTCTCCATGATTCACCTTTCGAACGGGAGGGGCAGGCTGCTCCGATGATAGATTTTTTTTACTTCGATCCCAGACAGCGCGTCGATGCGAAACTGTTACACACGCATACACATTCACCCATTCTGAACCTTTGGGCGATAACTAATTCTTTATCAGCACACGAGTTCCATAAATTTTTCTCATCCCAGCGTCTCCTCGTTTTGTGTGGATGATGCTTTTGATGTACAGGGACGAATGGGATACTCCAACGTCGTGTCACTCATCTGACACGAGATGTACATCTGATCTAGTGGCCAATGTATAGTGTTGTAATTTTCTTGTGATGGTGCAGTCTAAATGTGCATGTAATATGGATCCTTTTTATTGGAATATGGAACATCGAATACAGATTTGCATGTATTTATTTTATATAAAATTTCTTCGCATACGAGAAATATATTTATTTATTTATTTCTTTATTCCTATACAAATTTTTACCTCTTTTTAAAATCTTCTTTCTTACACCATTTTTACTTAGAGCTAATTCACTATTTCATATTTTACATTTCACAAACAAGCATTTTTTTTTAATCTCTTATGAACATAAATTCGCATATAAAGTATTATCGCCGGAATACGGGATATATATTAAATATTCTTTGGTGAGAGAAACTACAGTAATCAGTTCTATTCAATCTTCTGTTGTTATTGTTATAATGATTATTAATATCATTATTATTCCCAATTAATTATCATTAGCTGCAATTATTTAATATTTTATTGGTATCATTAAAATAAAATTTTTAAATTATTTACTAAGTGCGATCAAATTTTTCTTAGAGCAAAAACGATTTCAAAGAAAACGCCGAGGGAAATCTTTTATAAAAGTCAAAAATAAAATAAACTGTGTACAAGTGTTATCTAGAAGATAATTTATAATACGTCATTGATGTTTTTAAGTAAGAATTTTATTTATTTAAATAGTTTTTTTTATGTTGGACTTCAGAAAATCTTATTAGAAGACGAAAAATAAAGTATTTTATCTTCGGTTAGTGCTCTTGTATTGAAAATTTATGGCCTTGTGTTTTAAAAAATTTACTTTATCGATACGTCTTAAACTAACCGCTGATAAGGCATTTAACAATTTTTTTCTTCTGATTTTATTTTAGATAATGATACAGGTTCTCCTCTGTTTTAGTACTATCGTAAATCTCAACAAATATATAGCTATGACTCGTTTAGCGCGTCAATCGAAATTTTCAAAACTAGATTGAGAGAGGTACAAAAAAATTGATTAAAAGTTTTCTCTCAAAAAATCAGTCCCTCGTATACTAATTATAATTCAAATTTATACTGTAGCTCAATTTTAATGTGGTTATTTTTTGTTTATTTTTTTATTCAATTCGATGTTATTTCATAATTGATTAGATTTAAATGCATATCGACGTTTTGATAAATAAAAAGTGAAAAATTATAGTATTATGAAAAATATTTATTCCTCAAACATCGAAAGTGTTGTTAAAATTTTTTTTCCTTGTTGTCAAAACATTATTCCCAATCATTTATAAAATACTAAGTCATTTGGAATAATTCATTAGTAGTCTAAAGAAAAAAAAGTATTTTCTCTTTATAATATTGCATAAAAAAATTATATCATGTTCTTTTTTTTTAAACTCAATAGTTTTTTGTACCAAAATCCCTTTGAAACTTCTAAATCCGATCAGAGTCTTTAAGAGTGACACAAACTCGTGAAAACGAAAAGTGAAAAAACTTACTAATAAACGCAGCTTTATCGATATCACCATGGCGAGCGAAAATCTTATGTAAATTGCGTACATGCCTTGACCCAATTTTCATACAGAGTCGCCTAGCACACATCTGTTGCAGCCGCACGTGCCTAACAGCCATCAGCAGTTCAAACCCGAATATTTACACTGGGCTATTAATCATAAGCCGATAGTGGATGACGGAAGCTGATGTCGTGTACACACGTTTGCGTACATAACACACACGTATGTAGAGACATGTGCTTTCGAAAGTTCGTAGATCATCGTCAGAGTCGAGAGAGAGAGAGAGAGAGACAAAGATGCGCTTTTTCTTATAGAACATGAGCGTCGAGTGGAGGTCATCAAACCTATCACCATTTTTTATATTTTTATTAACGACCGTGTTCATCCATAATGTATTATTACAAACGTGTCCTGTTCCTGGAATCGGCTGAAAAATTATATATCTCGCTTTCTTTTGTTTTTCACTTTTGGCTGAAACTTGATTTTTATCTGTCGAGAGACACCACTCATTTACTCACGTCTCGACGTTGCCCGAGAGTGGAGAAACTATATGTTTCATTAGATATTAATGAGGCTGCGGCGGAGACAGCTTGGCGTCGCTGCTCGGCTGATATGATGTACAGTGCGTGGATGGCCACGATTATTCTTTACGATAATGATCGAGACGATCGGACGTGTTATAAGGCTAACGATCAGTACTTACCGACCGGCTTGGTCAGTTTTTTCTTAACAATTATTTTTTATTTTTTGTATTCAAGGTAATGTGTGTGGTTGACCAGTTAATCAAGTCAGTTTGATGAACTACGTCACTGTATGTGTTATAAAACAATTAATAATATCACAATAAAATCAACATTATAATTTAATATTTTTTGAAAATTACTTGAACTAATAAGATCATATTTGCTTTTTTATTACATACTTTGCAGTAACGTTATTTTCTAAATTTAATGCATTATTTGTGTTGTTAAAAATTCTTTTTTTTGTTATTACTTATCGTGCTAAACAAAACTTATACTTTCAAAAGTAACGAAAAAAAACCTATTGATGTCAACATTGCGGTGATTGCTTAATTATTAATTCATGAACGATAAAATTAATTTAAACACAAAAATACAAAGCCTACCTGGATGATGGATTTTTTATTTGAAAACCGAGAAGAAAAAACAAGCAAGCATGGACAATTATTTCACAGCTAATTCCATGTAATCACAGATTTCTAGCAATTAATTTATTGAACAAATTCACACTGAGCAATATATACATACACCGGAAGCATAAATTACTGTGAGAATCGTATTCCTCGTGAAAGGCCGTATAAATCTGAAATTTGCTGTAACATTGCATCAGCTGCTTTCATTCTACTAGTCGGCAATTTTGAATTTTTTACGTAAGATTACTGTAAGAAAGTATTTTAAATTTTTGAGAGGCGTGCAACCTAATGGAAATCTTTCATTGAAAATGGGGATATTTTTTATCATGATGTAAGGGTTAATGGTTACAAATAATTTTTAGCCAAATTACAATAATTATTACAGTAATAATATTTTCTTTTGGCTAGAAATAATTTTTTTAGGTTCATTCAAACAACTTATCTTGACAACCTTAGAATAATGTGTACTAGAAACATTATGATTATTGATGTTAGAGTTGTAAGGCTCCTCAAACATCCACTCAAGTTTCAGTTGTGTGTTTATAGCCCGAGTTTTTTGATAAATTTCAAATTTATTTTATTAATTTTCAAAATGTAGGAACTCATGGTCGAACTTATTGAGGTGAAACCAAGGTCAATTGGACTGATGTCAATGGATCAGGTTTTTTCTTGATTAAAGTATCAAGTTTAGGGGCATAACGCGAGTAGTCTATAAAATGTTTTACTACCATATCTAGCACTGAGTCATTAGCTTGATTGACATTATTACATTCAGGCAATTACTTCCTAGAAGTTTCCTATCGCAACTCTAAATTAATTGTCAGAGCGTAAGTATACGCAACGTTTCATGTGGTAGTATTAATAAATACTGCTGATACGACATAAATTTACCTCATTTGTGTGATTACAACCATGACTAGTATTGATAAATAATATAGTTTTTTTTCGCTTCATTACATGAATACGAGTTATATATTTTTTGCTGTTGATAATATTTGGGAGTTGACGTCAGAAAAAGTTTTTAATAAGAAATTTTACCCTCATAAAATCGATTTTCTTCATTAATATTACAATTCCATCATGAAGTATTGTATACGAGGCTTATGGATATTCAATGAACGCAACTTAGTTGGATTATACATTTGATTATTAAACTTCGTTTTGTTTAATCTATTTATTTAATTGTTTTCAGATCGAGTGCAACATTAACGCTAGTAGATCTCAGATAAGTGTTTTTGTATAGGCTCTCACGGATTGTGAGTTTCAAAAAATATTTGGTATTTATTTCAGTGTTATAATAATCGCACTTTTTAATCCATTTATTTATGAATCAAGTCAACTGTTTTGTCAATAGAACCTTAAATTGTCTTCGTATTTGAAAAAAAACATGTGAAAAAAAAAAAGAAACCTACTTACATTTTATAGAAACGACTCTACCCTTGATGAACCAATTTTTTCGCTCTACTTAGTAAGGTTCTGTGTTTTTTAAATTACTCTCTGTCGAGCACTCGTCTACGTCCATTGAATGATAATAAATGTAATCACATTTATAAGGGTGCACGAGTCAAGCACTAGAAAAATCAGCTCGTTCGCAATTTTCAAGGACCAACAAAACAAAAAATCAATCTGGAAGCCTCATTGGAGATTCAAAAAGGGTATAGAGTACAAGTCGAAGTCTTCTTTGTGTATGCCAACCAGAAAAGCTCATCTGTACGCGCGAGCTGGGAATTCATGATGGTTTCTTCCCTTCTCTTTCTTTGATTTTTCTTAGTTCTTGCGTATACGTGATGACGAGGGTCTTCTTTTAATTTTATCTTTTTACTTCTCACCTTGTCTTTCTGAAACTTTGATTTGGTGCGCAAATTTTTCATGGATAATGTGGAGCGTAACTAGAAATTTTATGTGATACATGTCAGGGCCTCAAAAAATACAATAAATATGATAATATATAATACTTGATAGTATTACTCATTTACGTCACTGGTGCTGATAAACTTGAAAGATTTTAGGTATTCTGTAATTTATTAGTGTTTCATCAATGGGCAGTTCAGGAAAAACTGTATCAGAAATGTTTTAATTATTGGCACAATTTGTGTACGGTTTTTTGTTAACTATATTTTTTGTTTATCCATTATTATTCAGTGATCAGAAAAAAATTTTAAATATTTTGTATGAATATTTTTTTAATTTGCAACATAAATAAAAAATTTTATTTTACATTCGTTTTTAATATTTATTCTGGAATATTGATTATTCCTTATTTTTTCTCTTAAACATTACATCATGTCAATCAATATTCAAGGTCAAATATAATTTTACGAATCACTCGATATCTTAGCCATATTGTTTATTTAATTTTATCATATTTTTTAACCTTAAGAAAAAAAAAGATTAGCCCGGGCGCTAAATATTTCGAGGCAAAATTTATTTTCTCGTCGTCTCGTGAGAACAACTTTGCATCGAAAATAAAATCATGACGTACACAACTTTTTTTTTCACCTACCGACGAATTATTCAACCAGTATAATACATTTCAAACAAGAGAGGCAGGTGATCAATAGGTTCAGATTTTGTATGTATGATACACATTTTCATACAATGCAGTGACTCCAAATTTATACAATTTACTTGTAAAAGTAACAATAACCTGAATTAATTAATGGACGAACCACGTAAAATTGGATCAAAATTGTAATCTAGTCAATATCATCAAGTTTCATTACACGTTATTTTTTAGATAAATTCATCCACTCCAAAAGTATCGGATAAATAACTGACCACGAATAAAAAAAAATCACGTTCTCCAAATGGAAATCTCGATGCCACGCGTATATTCCCCGAAACGTGCACGAGGAAAACTAATGCCTATAATAACCCGTCCTTGTACACACCCCGACACGGAGCTAGTAGCAGCGCAGATGTGTCCGATCTTGAAAAGTCGCGAAAGAAAAAAAAAACAGTATTTTTCGTATCAGCTCCAGCCACGTATTTTCATACGGATATCGGAGCATCGAATATAAAAATGCACCCACAACACGAGGTCAGAGCCGCCTCTTTTTCCATCACCTGTTTCATTTTCCGAGCCTCACACGCGCGCACGTACAATTATACTTTTTCAACATATCCCTCTCTTTATCTCTATACCTGTCTCTGTCGGCACGTGCGCGACCGCTCGCAATTTGCATATTTATGGAGCGATCCGATTCACACGAGTCATTTGCATACCCATTTGCATGTCGTGAGCCCAGTGCGCGCATTCCAATTCAAACGTTCTCTTTTCCCTTTCGGCTCGCGCGGATGAAGGAAACGAGGTGGGTGCGGATGGAAAAAAAAAAATTCAGCACAGACGGACGGACGAACTTGACGGAGGATAAACAGAAATAGATGGCGGCTGGTATAGGGAAGGAGGGACAAAAGGGCAAAGGGCATCGATTTTTGTTTTCTTTACAAGTCCTGACACTGTAAGTCATTGGGACGAGTTGTCACGTGTTGAGATCGTAGTGATGAATGCAGCGACGTGTACATCAGATAAGGTTTTTTTTTTTTTTCAACTGCTTATCGGGTATTTTGGGAACGAAAGTTTGTAAAGAAGGCATGGAAATGGAGAATTGTCAAGCTTGAGATCAGAGTGTTTTTAGTTTATGTTTTTTTAATAATGGATCTCCGGTGGCCTGATGATCGCAAGAGTGTATGAGATAATTGCTAAAATTACATTCGCATCATCGTAATCGAAAGTTTGAGTTTTATAAATGAATGACGCAACTTACGTGAATCACCAGGAATCACCAGAAATTTGAGTATAATTTGGATGACGTTGAGCCGTAAATTTTCTCTATGCCTATATGTAGATGCTGTTTTTATAATTGAAATATCATTCAAGGATCGATCAACAATGACTGTCACTAGAGTATATTATACGTATACATATGGATTGATTCACAAGAACCTCATTATATTATTTCGAGCCATTTGAAACAGCATATGGAGTAGTGCCATGTCAGACTTTTTTTGTTCAAAGATTAAAAATTTTTGGTCTTTCAATACATGTTTTGAGATAAAAATGAAAAAGTTTATTTTTTTGCCGTAAGATAAAGTAAAATGGTTAAAGAGTTATTTTGTATTAAAAATGCATATAGGATGGAAAGTATATACATAAAAGCATTTCATATTTAATGATAGTAATTCATGTATATATTTAAAAAAATATATGTATATAAATATATATATTTTTATTTAAAAATGTATTACAGCATCGAGCGAAATTTACTACGAAAAATGATAACAATTAATGTCACCTCTTAGTAAATTAAGGACGTTTCCTCCGATAACATCTTTAATTCTTATCGGTCGCAGATAATAATAGACTAGACTTCCGTCGAAAATCTGATAATTATAGGTCATGATAAATCTTTAATGCGCGATAAAATAGACAGCTGGACACCCACACAAGTATAACTGTTCGATTTTCATAAATTGATCTTGTCTGTGTACCAAACGAATGCGCACGTGCAAGCAAATAAGGTGTTCATTAAACATGACCGAATAATTAGGATCCACTCAATCCTGAGACGAAAGTTTTTATTTCTTACTTGTCACGTATAATATTTTTTAGGATGGAAGTCGCTTATTTTTTGTATAATTTTGTATATGTGATGGGAACAATTTTTTCTTAAATAACTATTGTCACGGATTATGACTGTTATGGTTTAATTATTCAATATGATATACGTTTTTATACAAAGTGATTTCTTTGAGTGTCTTTCGTTAATTACTCAATAGTGTTAAAAAGCTCTTTAAAAAATAGACTTGGGTTGCGAGTGACATTTTTTAGTTAGTTGTTGAAAAAATATTTTTTGAAGGAATCGTAAAATTATCTCCCACTAGTGAAACTCCTAAATATATCTATTCAATAAAAGTATTTGGATTTAATTCACTCTTTTCGCGAACCACAATTATAAATACTTCAATTCAATGCTCTTTTTTCTCATTCACACTTATAATGAGTTTTACTTAACACTCTTCGCTCAGAGTCGCTCTTGTAAGGGATGCTGTCAAAGAGAGCTTTATTTGTTGAAAAAAAATATTTTCTAATTTTTTAATCGTAATCATTCTAAACAGTTATCTAAGCATAATGCGTTTATTATTGGAAATTGCATTGTACTTTGGATTCGCTTAAAGTCATTTTGTATTAGAATAATGTTTGTTGGAAGAAGGGAATGGATCCATAAAGACGTATTTATAGTAAAATAAGTATAAAAATTAAATTAAATAACATTTGTTAAATACAATATAAGGAATAAAGAATATTTACTCAATGAAATAAAAACGAATTTCCTACGTTTAGGATTTTGTCTTTATTTTTTACGGATAGAAACGATGGGTTCATAATAATAGGTACTTCATTGAAATAACTTTAAATTATTGTATGACAAAAAAATTTATTAATGTTATAGAAATTCAGTCATACATATCGTTTGAAGTTAAGTGACAACAATGCATCTCCTTAGTAATTATTTTCAACCTAATAATATCGTGGAGAGAAGTTATGTCTTAAAACAAACCACGATACAATAACACTTGCAATCTGAAACACATAACGCAACCGTATTTTTATTTGTTTATTTATTTACATAAAGAAATTTTCTTTCTATTCTAAACAATATTTTTTAGACACAACCATTTTGTATGGGGGATCTTTGTTATCTAAATTAAATAAAAATTAAATGAAATATTATGAAACACTATGGTAAGTCCCGTTCAAGCAGAATCTGTTCCGTAAATTTTTACTTCAACGAATATTAGTAGTGCCAAAATAATTTTGTACATTAAATCAATTTTATATTCTAGGTATTGGGAAAATACATAATATATTATCGTAATTCTAGCAGCCATTAATTCCAACATATTTTTTTTTCTGAGTTCCATTTTAAATAAAAATAAGTGATAAAAATCTGTATCATTCAATTTCAAGAAAAAATACTTACCCGCATTAGTAGTGGCTCATTTATTGAAAAAACATGTAAAGCTTCAAATTTGATATCAGTATGCATACATTGGTGTGCAAATAAAAATAGCTGAAAATCGATTTGGTTCTTATTAAATCACATACAACTTAAAACTATCGGCTTTGAATACTTACTTGATGCAATGTATATTTATCATTTATATTGTCGTTATACATCAGGCAATCAATCAATGTCAAGATAATCTTTTTACTCTGTGTAATTTATAAAATTTTGGTTGAACATTAGTACTGTAGATAAAAATGAATAATCCCTAGTATATTACCTCTGTGATTGCTGAGGTAGCCGAATTGGTTAATAGTATTAACATAAGCACTGAATCGAAAAAAAAAATTGGAACTATTATTGAATCTTGGTTAGTAGATAACCTTTGTATGAATCCATTCTCCATAAAAAAATTGCAATGACCCACGAATTCTATAAAATGCATGGCGATAAATAAAAATATTGTTACCGAATAAAAATTTGATACATCTTCTGATACTTCAATCAACGACGTATGTATTTCATGTAACTTTAAAATGGTCAGTGCCTTTTCCGATACATTAGGATTTAATGAATCAATAGTTTCCACGTTACACAAGTTTTGAAAAAGCCTTCTCGCACGGTATCTAATCTTTTTGAATGATGATTTTATGAAAACAGTAAGTAAAACGTATTGCACCATTATGGAGTCTACTATGATGTAATGTACAGATTTAAATGGCGAAAATGTTAGTACTTCTGATTTAAAGCAAATATATAAATAAAAAATTATTACTAAAACGTGAAAAGTGAATGTTACGAGATGAAAATAAAATTCTTTGAAAAATTTTGATTCTTTATCATTATTTATATACTTGTTTAATTCTCTAAGCATTTCTTTTATTGAATTTATTTTAGTTAGTATCAAAATAGCAGTTTTTTGTTTTAAAATATTTTGAGTTAAAATAAAACAGGAAGTCAAAAAAACCATCATGTCCATAACATTGAAAATAATGTCTATTTGTGATTGTTTAAACTGCTGGTATACTACAACACAATCAAGTATGTATAAGTACTGCATTATTGTACAAAAAGTAAGTAAAAAAATGTTGTAGGCAATCCCAGAATAGGAGTAAGTGAACAACCAACGTTTAAAAACTTTATTTCTAGTCGAAATTTCATCAAATTTCATTGTTGTAGCTCCGAATACGCGATTAAGAAAATAAAATAACATAATAAATGAAAACTTTAACTCGATCATTTTTTTTCTTGATAACAATTTGGCCAATGTCATTTCAATACGAGAGTCAAGCTGAAAAAAGTTGGGTGGTTTACGTAAAGCAAAAGTGTTATTTTTTCGTTTACTTACAACTGCAGCCGCTTTGAGGGTAAAACAATTTACGGGATCTAACAGAGCTGTTTTCCCTACTTTATGAATCTTATTTTCCAGTAAAGTTGATGAGTTATGTGATTCTAACCTAGCCAACTATTGCCACTTTCCGATGAAGGTTTGACATACCAAAAGCTGTAAGGCACACTGGATGTAGATTGGTATTCTGAAAGTACGACAGAATGTTATCAATTTCTTATTAACTTCTTCCAATAAGGAAATGAAACTTATTTTTGAGCACTACAAAGCATCACTTTTACATGACCCGTACATCTAGGTTCCCCAAGTAGTACACCAAAATGCATGAGTGACAAGTTTGAAACGTCCGTTTTTTATTGAACAGTCATTCCAATAAATTTGTTCATCGATCGATACAAGCCCTAATTGTACTTTGATGTATCTGATCATCAGAAAACATTGTGAACTGCGAATACAAAAAATTATCACTCCTTTTCTCCTTTATAATCAAATTATTTTTATCACTTTTACTGTCATTCAAAACATTTTTTTATTTTCTCTATTTTTAAATTAATTAATAAGAATGTTTTACGAATTAGTAAGATTCAAGTTCGTTAATGATTATTATTCCTAACGTGTACTACTCTACATCAAAACTTCGGAATTGTAATCCCATGAATCACATAAGCTTTTTTTTTTTAAGAAAACTTTTTGTCATTGAGCGTAAGAAACATATATTAAATTTTTGTAGGCTCAAATTTCTGTAAGGAAATTTTTCAATGTCCCAACTATCCCAAAATATTTTGTTTTGTTTATGATTGGTTGTTCATAAATAAATTAAATAAAAATAATATATGTATTCGTAGATAAACTGGATGTAGTCACGGGTACATGATCGACCTAAGGTGAGTACCAATATTAAATAATACAATTGCAGTAAACGTCTGCAATAAAAGCTTACTGGTATTCGTTAAAATATACATGTTTTTTTCAGTTTTAGTACATCTTTATTTTACACAGATAAAAACGTAGATATTTACAACTGAGTCAAATAGCTTATTACAATAATTGAAAAATAAAACTAGTTACGACAATGAAAAGCAAATTTCAATATGTCGAGAAAAATATTGATGTATTATAGTAAAAATGTTGTAAGTATATTGTATGTATGTTAGAGTTTTTATTAATTTTACATAAAACAATTTTCATGCGTATTAACATAAATTTATATAGGCACAATAGTTATAATAAAAGTCACGTTTAGGTAGTGTTTGTCCATTAAATTTTTTTACCACAAGACATGCAGACCGAACAAAAAAAATTATTTTACCTTCTGATAAAAAACACCAATATATAGTCTAGAAATTATATAATGGTAAGTAAGTTTGAATATTTTCATACCTGAAAGGTTTTTGGTGATCAAAGTGGCACTAACAGGACCTTGTGCATAACACGAATTATATACTTCAATAATTTTATTAATACTCACTTATTTATGAGTTGTATATTCATTCAATTTTAATGGAAGAAATAAACACATGCAGAGAGAGAGAGAGAGAGAGAGAGAACTGAATAACACACACGTCTTCCTCCTTAGAGAGTTGATGTTTTATTAACTTATACATTTTAGGGACAAATATTTATTTTGTTGTCACGATCGTGCTTTACATAAAATGGCATAGCCCTTGGCATGAGGCAAAACCCTAATCACTCTGTAACATTTAAGAACAAATACGTACCCGCATAAGTAATGACTCATTTATTGAAAAAACATTCAAAGCTTTAAATTTTATGTCGGTATGCATACATTGGCGTGAAAATAATAATAGCTAATAATTGACTTTATTATTTTTGTTACATCGTTTTTAACTTAAAAATATCAGCTTTCAATGCTTACTTGATACATTGTATTCTTGTCTTCAACATTATGGTTATCCATTAAACAGTCAATTAAGCTCAAGTCAATCTTCTTACTCTACAATATAATTTGATTGTTTTGATATAATACAAGTATTTTAAGCGAAAATCGAGAATCCTTTGTTATGTTACCTCTACGATGGCTGTTAGTTGACGTAGTTAAGAGCATTAACATAAATATCATATTTAATAAAAATAGGAAATCGTAAATTAGACACCAGACGTTATTAATTTTCTCGATAAAATTACCGTTTAATAAAAGTTCGCATTATGTGATAACTTATCGGATACTTCGAGACCCTATTTTTTTGATTTTCGCGAGGATGCTATATTCATTATAAAATAATTGTAAAAAATAAAAATACTGAATTACCTACTAAATGTGTACGTCTAGTTTTAAATTATTTCATATTTTTATAACATCACAATAATATTAATAATAATATTTGTGTTATAAAAAATTTGTATGACGTCAAAACAAATCAACAAATATTAATAAAGGTGCAATAATACTTTTTTCTTTAGTTTTTAGTAAGGTAAGGTTATTTTTTTGGTGGCCTCTCTAACTAGTATGTTGCAACTTTTAATTTTCAATAACAATAGTAGTATTAAAATTATCAGATCTCCTGATTAAAATTTTTTAATTAATGTTTAATGAAATTGTGTACAGTGTTAACGTAAATTTTTTTTGTAGAACTTGTAACTATGTTTGCTAAAGTTGTAATCATTAAATTATCATAAAAAAATTCAACCAATATTTACAAATTATCGCATTATTACCACATGCTAATGCACTCGCTTTGCATCAGCAAACTCGCACCTTTGTCATTACTATTAAAATATCCGTAAGTGTGAATGATCTCAAAGTAAAAAAAGCCCAGCGTATTGGTTCAATGCACCTCACGAAGCCACAAGTAAGTATACTTACGAGTCGAGTGTATTCGACGAGCACCGAATAATTAGAGAGAGAGAGAGCTCCTATCCATCCAGCGCATCGTGCTTACATATAACTCTCGCGTCGCGAGGCTTTTAGCCCGTAGAAAAAGATAAAAGGAGCTGAGGCTCTGCGGATGCTTCAGCGTTGAAATTTGCAAAAGCCCAGGACGCACTTCGCAATCCTTATCTCAGCGTCGATTCCTCTCAAACTGCACACGCTCCTTCTTGTGTGCGCGTGCATATATGTGTATACATTTACGATCCATTTCGTTTTCTTCTCGCGCTCCTTTTTCAATCCGGGAAGCTACTAATGGGGGGTGACTGCTGCCGCTGATGCTTCGGCATCGGCTCATTTGTTATTCGAGCACTTCCCCGGGAGATGTATAGGCATGGATTTGGAAGGCTAATGCTCTTTTATACTTTCTTCTGCGAAGAAACACTCTTTCGTCTTCCATATTCTCTTTTTTCTTCTCTCTGTTTTTCTGTATGTTACACTAATCAATCAAACTCTTGTGACAGTTAACTCTGCCGTTAAATTCTGATTGCACGTACTCGATAAAATTTCTAATGCACGACTAGCTTATTAAATATAAACGTACTATGACACAATCCTGGTTGGTTTTATATTTCCTGAAAAACAAATTACTAGTGCCAATCACCAGTTAATGCTGTTATGGAACGTTAGCATAATAAAATGATCGTATGGATGAAATATAATTGTTTAAAGCACCTTTAAAATTGACATAGTAAAAATTCAGCTATAGTTCCCTTACTAAGTTGAGCAGTACAACAGTCAGCCTTTAGTAGGTGTGAGCAATACTTACAAATAAATATAAATCTCATATGATCATAGGAATACCTATCTAATATCAGTATTGCATCAATTGAGAGAAAAATAATTTTTATTCTCAAATTAACCTAGAATTTCTCATTATTTTGGTACAAATTAAAATTAAGTGTGCATTTTTGTAAGCAAACATAAACATGGAAGGATTCCCAGTTATCAGAGACGTTATTAGAATACGTAAAAAAGTAATTTCACTGAGATTCTTAGTGGTGTAGTCTTAAGCTAGAATTGAACTTTGCTTTATCAGAGTAGACAAACCTACGTAATTAAATTCTACAAATTAAATCAGTAAATAATCATGGATTAGCAATTAAAATAAGGTTACCGAGAAATTTGGTGAAATATTAGGGGTACTTTATACCCAAAGTTCATCTTTAATTTTTTGTACATGTAGTATTAATAAATACTGCTGATACGACATAAATTTACCTCATTTGTGTGATTACAACCATGACTAGTATTGATAAATANAAAAAAACTGTGCTACAAAAAATTGGGAAGAAAGAGGAAATTAATAATTAAAATATCCTTCACATTTTACATACGTACACTTGAACACCTATGATTAAGATAATTGAATGACATTACGTAAACTCAATGTACAAAATAATAATAAGTATGAATAAAGCTTATCCAAGCAGATTAATACAGCATTAATAACCGAAGCCAGAATCCAACCAGACAACCCATGTTGACTGTCCTCGCTCTCTTTTTTACCACTTACAGCTTACAGTAGGGATGGGAAAAAAAAGAAGAAGAAACGAGTAGGAGAGACTCGTTAGCAAATGCGAAGGGGAAGAGAAGCAACGGCGAAGGAAAGGATTATTTCGCGAATAAGGCGAGAATTAAGGAGGCAAGAGAAGGAGGAGTTTTGTATAATGCTATTGCGGTAATGGAGATTGTGGGTTAATTGCTGGAAAAAGAAGTCCAAAAGAAAGGAAAAGAGAGTTGGTCGGAGAAAGACCATTTTGAAAGTTGTAATTATACTGTTCTATGATTAAAATATCCCATGTGTGAAAAACGTGTTGGCGCATGTCAATAATTCATTCACTTACATCATTTTAACGAGTCTCGGGGAGAAAAAAGTTTCGAGAGCTCTGAAACAGAAAATCGTAAAACAAAAATCGCCAATAATGGCGCAATTACCGGGTAAAAAGGTGCTAAAAGCAAGAGCATACGACAAAGGGAAAGAGAGGGAGAAAACAGACAAAGCGTCGAGAGATCGACGAAGACGACTGCCGTAAAATAAGCAAAGAAAGTGCAGGAGCCTGGCTACGAAGGAGGAGGAACTCGATGGTTCGGTCGTAGTGGCGAAAAGGAAAGAAGTAAAAGAAAGGGAGAAAAGAGCAGCCCATTACCGAAGAACAATATTACCACGGGCGAGCCTTCTGCTCCGTTGTTCTAAGAGAAAGAGTATTATATAAGCGCTTCTGTGGAGCTTTTTCCATTCGAGTTCTCTCTTTCCTCGTATTCTTCGCTTTCTGTTTCAAGAAGAAGCGCCACACCTGCACACGGACTCGGGCGAACCAATTTGACCGCCGGCACGTTAAATCCACCGTCATATCCATTTTTTTTTTTTTTTTTCTTCACCTTTTTTATTTACAGCTTGTTTGTAATGTCGATTCTACTTACCTGTAAGAGTTTCACCTGTGCGTTTTTATCAAAAAAGACAAAGAGAGGTTGTGAGGAATAAAATAAAATAATAAGTTGGGAATAACTAATTGTTTTTGGTGAGAATTTTCAATTGAACGAAAAAAAAAGTGTAAGAGGAGAGCAGTGAATTATCATAAGGCATAATTGTATGAATTTTAATGAAGACAGAACGGAGAGGTATAGTTGTTTTTATAGTTGAATGTTTTTCAGGGGCTTTCGTATTTTTATTGATTTTTATTGATCGAAAATATAATTAAGTTCCATCAAAATTAAATAAATAAACTTAAAACGAATAATCACTTTTGTCTGTGACCATTGATTAATAAAATATATCCAACTCACGAATCTGTTAAAAATTTGAGACGTAAGTGACGAAAAATTTAGGATTATTAATTAAAAATAGAAATAGAAAACAAGTACTTTTCTAAATGACTTATAAAAATCGAAACTAAGTGAACTGAAAAACGAAAAAAAAATGGTAAATAAATAAGACCCGTAAATCGTGAAAATAGAAACCATAAATAAAACATGTGATTCCTTAGTCGTTTATTTTATTTCTTAACTATACAGAAATATATTTCTGACGTACAGGCTGATTTTTTTGTTATTTATTCTTTATTTTGTCTTTCCATACGCTATATAATTATACATACAACGTTTTTTTGTATTCTTGTAACATTTATTATAATATTTTTACGTATAACCTAACAACATTTATATATAATATGTATATAACGTTATTACGCTGAATCTTTACCTTTTCTCGTGTACATACACGTGTGCACAGTAAACACATGATTTTAGTTTTTTATTCAAACGTGCATGCACATCATACTCAATTGTACATTGTGGTAATAACCCATACCACCTATATAATATATTTATAATGACGCCCGATCCACGTCACCCCCAGTTTTTTTTTTTTTTTTTTTTTTCTTTTCACAGATCACCCTCCAATTCTTCATACGAATTTTTTTGTTTTGGTACATTTAGTACACTTTTACACACTCCAAATCACAATTGTATAATTTTTTTTTTTTTTTTAATTTCACGTGAATATATATTCCTCACTCAGAAGAACACCAGTCATTTATGAAAATGCACATTCACCCAGTTTAGTTTAATTTTTCTTTACTTTTTTTTATACATCAAGAACGAACAAATTTCCTTGCACCTTGTTTTTGTATTTAATACATAATTATTTATAATTTATAGCGATGATCACCTTCTCTCATACACACCCATTCATTCTCTCGTACATGTTACAGTAGATACTCTCTTCGAGGGTGTTACCTTTTGCTTGACCCTCTTATACATACGCGTCTATATAATTTTTTTCATATTTATATGTATGTGGTTATAATCACTTTCACTTCCGACGAAAGCAAAGCTCAAATTTGTAGCCGCAAGCACAGAAGTATATATATACTGGTATTAAATCTATGCGTGAGTGAAATAGTATACATAGTGCGTGCGTGACTTTCGTGAGTTTGCGTGTATGTATAATATCAAGGTCGGTGTGTGCTTAGGGATTTATTTGTTTATTATTGACAAATCGTGCCGACGGGAAAACTTCGAAGCGATGTGTGATCGTTCTATTTTTTAGTACATGTGATTTTTCGTAGAGATTTTTGTCCATTAAATTTTGCTTATTATTACCGTGCGTTAACTCTTTTCTTGTTAGATTTACGTGTGCTTCTCATTTCGTTAAAATTATAATGTAAAATAAAATTATAAAATAAATTATAAAATTACAAAAGTCATACATTTTTGTAAAATACAATTCCATAAATGACAATCTTATCACTTTTTTTCGATGTTTAAAGTATTAAGTCTTAAAAAATTGAAGATGTAAAAAAAAGAGGAACACAATTCATCACTGCCCTCATAATAAGATGTTGAACAGCTTTAGAGTTTTGCCAAACAAATTTTCATGTATCAATAAGATTAATACTTATTCTAAAGTAAAAAAAATCAATTAATCACGATGAGCACACGGAATTCAAAGGTCGGAGATACTAAGTGAATAATTTTTCAAATGCTATGTGGTGCTTTTGTTTATTTTGTGCTTTTTTTTCTTGTTCACTAATTTATTGTAGTTATTATTATTTTTTGTCAGTAATATTAATGTTTCGTTATTAAGTTTGGAAAAAGGATCGCGATCGATTCGTTAAAATGTAATAATTCATTAGTTATAATTGACTACAAGTATTGTACCGTGATGGCATACGTGACGCGAAGTGGTCCCGATCGGTTGGAAATTCGTGCAAATAGAGTCTGTACTCTACTTTTATTTTATTTTTTTTCAGAATAAACATTGTTCATTATTAAAATTTTTTTTTGTTGGTTGAAGTTTCTCGTCATCGTTTTTTTCTTCTTCTAATTTTGTCGTTAAATCTTTAGTTGCATCGACGGAAGGATTTTTGTTGTTATTTTGTGTGAAGGAAACAAGGAGTGCGCGCGAGTTTTGTCCTACTAATGGTGTGCAACAACTTGAAAAGGTCTAAAATTTTTGGAGTGCTTTTTTGTGTTCGTTCACATAACTCTGTACGACTAAACTAAGTCAACTCACAAACAACTATCGTAATTCTTACAACATTAGTAATTCTTAGAAAAATATTTTTAATTTGAATGCAACTTTTTTTTTTTAGTTTAACTCGCTAGAATCTTAAAATCTTACTCGTTCTATTTTTTTTTCTACTAGTGCGTTTCTATAAACGCACTGTAATGATGCTATTCTCGAACCATCTCTACTAAGATTATCGATGTAATTTATTAAGATATTTTTTTTCTCAAGAATACGTGGAACTCAGCAATGCAAGTACCTACAACGAACGAACATTTTTTTTCTTCATTTTAATTACTGTTTTTCTTACAAAATTTATAATCTAAATAAATTCAGTAGAGAATATAGAATTTGTTATCACCTTCTTCTTAACATTAAAGCTTAAGGCTCACTCCAAAAATTTTAGTTCAACTCAAAGTGGGGGGAAGGGGGGAGAAGATCATAGGTTATATTTTAAAATGAAAAAGTCGGATGGTATAAAGGAAACCAAAATTATTAAGGGTGAAGATTGTTCGAACATTTGAAAAAAGTTTACAATACGCCCATGTACAACTCTGGCCTTTAGATTGTATACCTTATCCGCTATCTTATTCATCGTCACCGACTAAAATAGTAAAAGAGTATTAAGACCTACAACTCGAAGTTTGCGTAATAAAATCGTACGAATAATTGTAAAATTTCATTTATCAAAGCTCCTTTTATTTTTATTATTTTTGTTTTTTTCCGTTTTTTTTTGGCGTCTCACCTCGACTCCCTTGTTTTTTATACAACTGTGGATTTTACCAACACCCCCTCAACATTGACGCACTCCTTTACATTTTCCGTTTATTATCGTCACGTTGTCTCTTGGTTCAAATTTATTAATTTTTTTCTCTTACGGAGAAAAAAAACAACCTGCGCAAACCGAGCTCTATTAAAGGGGGGAACGAAAGGGGTAAAAACGTGCGAGGTTTTTTTATTTTTTTATTCCCCTCTTTTTTTGCTTGAAAAAAAAATATTTTTCATCCATAAAAGCTTGCAAGCTCTCCCGTATATCTCTAGTCTTCCGTGTAGTAAAATGTTACAGCGCTATACGTACTCATATAGCACACGCGTCGTCGTCATAACATATCAGGATTGTCACGTTTAAATTGCACCAGTTTACATTCAATAACACGTCCATTTGAAACTCAAATTGGATACCCACACCCTTTGTACACAATACATTATACTTATTTAGAAATGAATACGCCTCGTTCAACACATATTACACATTTCTTTTTTTTGTTTGTTTGTTTGTTTATTACACGAAGGGGTAAAAATGATTTATTTTCTCCATTATTAGATTAAAATTATCCATTATTACTTATAAACTGCGCGCGCATTTCTTATACTGGTATAGAGTTTGTTATTATTATTACAATTATTTGTATATTTCTTGTTACATGTGCTGGTGGTGCTCGACAATCGAAAAGTGTTGGTTTTATCTTTGTAAGCTCATCAAGTCCGACGTACGCACAGTTAAAAACACGTCAACAAGGTACGATTAGAAAAAAAAAAAAACCAAATGCGCCCTAATTATTGTTCTCCAGTACCCTCACCCTCCTTCTCTCGAGTTATTAAGCCGCGGCGCGTGCTAAGCGGAAAAATCAATACGCAGATGATTCCACGCCCCTCAAACCGACTTGCTCAGCGTGGCCTGATTAAGGCTGAACCTAATGCATTAAAAACCACCCATCCTTTTTCCTCCCGAATGCTGAACAAACATAAAATCCACGGTGGGTATATAATAGAGTAGGTTGCTCCCCATCCTGTTTATTTTCCCTTGCTTTTACTTTTCTTGTCTCATATCTGCGGAGCAGCGTACACGTGTACGTCTCAAATTGTTGATTCCATCGAGAAGAGAGGCGTGCTGCGTTATTGTTCTGTTTGTTGTCTGACTGAGTGTGCGAATGAGTATATAAAGGTGTGGCCACAGAAAAAGGATGTGTACCAGGAAAGTAGAGGGTTGGGTTGCACTAGTGTATTTAATCTTTAAAGCTTTAACCTCGAGATGAGCCTTGGGATAATTTTTCTTTTTTATCTTCGTTATTATGGGTATTATTCGTATATTATATAAATACAATAATGCATGCAGCAACAACACATTTTGGTTTTTTTTTTTTTTTCCTGGGAGTGGGTGACTATTTTTTCCTGTCAGTTTTTGGTGCTTCTTGTCGCGGCTTATCGTTAATATGTATATTTTTCAATATCATCGAGAAAAACGCGTAAACGAACAGCTACAGAAAAATAACGCGAAATTACTTTTTCTTTTTTTCCTTTAGTTGTATATACTCTACGATATCATCTATGATATATTTTATAATTATCTGTTTTTTTCCTTAATTTTTCAAAGTTTTAGTTGGCTTGATTCAATCTTTATCTATAGTCTATGTCTTTACAAGGGGAAACAACGTGATTGTACAGCTTTTGATAAAATACACATCGTTAGTTAAGGTGGATGTCCCAGTACTCACTTAAGCAGACGAAATGTCCCAATAGTCGGTCACTTTTTTTCTTTTATGGGCCTTCGTTATATTTTCAATTGGGTTTATACATTAACTTGTATTGAAAGAGTAATTGCTTAGTGTCTGACTAAATACCTGATTTGTATATGTTTTGAAAATTTATAGTGAAAAAATCATCCAGATGACCGACTACTGGGACATGACCGAGTACTGGGATATCGACCTTACTTTTTAACAACATAATAAGCATTTTTTGTTTAAAAAATATTTGAGAATAAAAAAACAACATTCTTTAATTCATGATCATCGCAGCTGAGTAAGACATTACACGTAAAAATAATTTCTGAAAGTACAATTAATTTTTTTTCCGTAACACAAATATACCATCTCCAAGCTGTTTTTTTACAAGACCAATGTGTGTCGTTAAATAAATACAGTGATTTTTCTAATTTTAATGCAATGGCTTATTTTCAATGACAATTAATTCACAATATCGAACATTAGCGCGAGTGGCGAGCGAGTGCGCGTCGCTTGCGTATTATTATAATAATAATTATTATTATTAGTGTTAATACATTGGTTTTTAGTTATTCTATTTTTTACATCTCTTGCAATTTGGATTTTTTTCCTTTTATTTTATTTTTTTTGGATCATTCGTCTTAAGATAATACACACGTACAACGCACGTTAGCCACGTGTCGTAACACTTACAGCGTTCGTTGAGTGACCTGTACACATTTTTTGGCGTAAGAAGGACCGTTTGTGTTGTTGTGTTCATGCAAGGAAAAAATATTAGGTGACAGACTGTAGTCATAAAGTTTCCTTGATCATCAGCCTAAGATCGATCAATTATTTTATGTTCAAGGGCCAAATAGTTTGATTGCATGGTAATGAATAACGGGAAAAAATAAACAAATAAACTTTACGATATAAATACAGCTATGGGGTAGCGAGTAAATCAGGACTTACAATCAGACGTTATTGGCATCTCGTGGAATTTATTTTTGTCTAACACTTATAGGTAGTTATCTGTTAAGCTTTATTTTTTAGTATTTTTTTATGTATATATTTATTTTATTTTCTACTCTGTCAAACATCTTTGTATAAGCCAATGACTGTACTTGTTACCCTAAGTTTACTCTCTTTGTACAGTTTGAAAAATATTAGTTTGATTTTTTTGTTGTTGAACATAGTCCTTGTACCTAAATGCATGTGGTATACATATAGGTATACTGCCGCGAGTGCTGCTGCAGTGTATCTCTTAAAGTGAATTTTTATATCATATTTATTATGATCCAAAACTTTATTCACGTAAAAGTTCGTCTAGGACTCCGTGAGGCAAAAAAATTCACATTATTTAAGGAAGCTCTCCAATTGTTACAAAAATAAGTCACGACATTTACACTCTTAGGTATTGTAAAAAAAGGTAATACATTTAAAATTTGAGCTTTATTCTTGTAGCAAAATATTAAAATAGTTCAATGTTAAACTCTAATCACTTAATATCTCTTTACTCTTCAATTGGTCAATTGATTCAAACTTTTTGGTTTTGTATTCATTTAATCATGGAATGAAAAGTATCACTTTTGACTTGCAAAGCAGATGAAAATGATCCTTTTTTAAAAATCGTTCCACGGGAAAACGGGACTTCGAGAACAGCATTAAAATATTACGTGCAACTGTAATCTAATATAAATCGACAGGTGCATGGATAACAATAACAATAACAATGATGATAATAATAAACGACGAGTCCTCGTTAAAGCATCATCGCTTTCAACCTTCGATCCTTAAAAAATATCCCCATCAGCGCGTGTTTGAATGGCTAATTGGATTTCCCCGTTTTCGTACTCGCAACCGTATACGTTCGGGTAATGGCAATCATCAAACACAAGAGCGAGCGCAAACATTTAATTTTCATAAAAACACTCGTGCCCCGCAGAAACGATCGAAACGCGCTTGTCACGCTCTGCTGATTTTGTTATTCGAATGATACATCACGTATTCACTAGCACGCGACTAAAAAGCTCTTTTTTTTCGAGAAAAATCGTCCCCGTCTTGTTTATTTGTTTGTTGGCTTTGATAAAAAATATTTTGGTATAATGACGACAAAACGGTGTCAAGATGGCAATTAAAGTTCAGCCTGTTATCGCCCAAGGGTAAAATTTCCAGGATAAACATGCCGGCCGATCGGTGTAAAGTTTCCCGAGTAGATTGACCGAGCCGATATCGACGAGCTGTTGATCGAGTATACACACGCGCGCGCCTCTATAGCTTCGATTATTTGCCCCCAACGACGATGCGTGAGTTGGTTTCATCATCTCGCACCACACCCTACGTGGACGCGGTTTATGAGTCTGTAATGTAAAAGCTCGTTTCTTTCGTTTACGATCGCGGCTTTCATCGTTTCGAAAATTTCCACTTTATTGATATTTGTATTCAAGATTGTGGGTTTAGTTCAATAGTAATTTTTTTTTTTACGAAAAATTAATGTGGTATTTAGTTAGTTGCTTCTAACTTTGTACAACTCTTGAGCTTAGTTTTTGTCCCAGTACTTCAATTACGATGACGAATAATTTAGTGAAAAAAAATCGAAAGCTATGCAAAGTATTGAAAGTCCTTTGGAGTTATCTAACGACTTGAACGAAAAATTTTTAAACGTCTCTAAGTACCTGAAATACTTAAAAAGTCTCCAAAGCTATCTAGAAGTATTTCAGATTTTTGGTGAATGTTAAAGGCTTTGGGATCTTCATGGAGAATTCAAAGTGTGCAACTCGTCGGGCTTAGTGAAAACTAAAATATTGAATAAATTAGGAACAAGTTGGCTTAATATTGCAAGTCTTGAATAAATTTTCTTGTGTTAAAGTTTACATCAAAATATCAATATAATTTTTTGAAGGAACGGTAGCTTCGTTGGAAAAAATCATCACCTTAGTTGACGCAAAACAATGTAAATGTGAAGACACTCGTGAACTAAGATCACGCGCTGCCAACTTTTCCGAGGCCAAGAATTCCTACAAACCTAAGTGATTCTAAAATGAAAGCCATATTTCTCTCCCGTATCCTCGTCTCGCTGGTGATATACTTCCACGCGCGTAAAGAAGTTCTCACTCGTTTAATATTACCGTGACGTTCTCTTTACTGTCTCTTTTTTTTTCATTATAGGTACAGCTTCATTTTATCTCCCAACTATTTTTGCCCACGTCTCCGATAACAGGTGGAGGCTTGTAAAGGAACGAGAAACGTGTTCACCTGAAGTGTGATTTCCTGTTCTTTTACTCAGCTATTATTGGATTGTCAATCAATTCGTGAAATATCATTCAAGATATTTTTTTGTGCCGTACAACGGTAGGAATTTTATGAATATGAAGAACGTGATTCGATGCTCTTTGCATGGAAGAGTATATTTAATAACTATATTTCAAGAGTCTACAGTAAATAATGAAAATTTTAGTGTCCCAATGCTGTACAAATAATTTAAAACAAAATATTGTTTATTCAGACAAGTACTGTGAAATTCAAAGTCAACCAGAGAATTATCTATAACCATGGCTCCGTGATTTTATTTAAAGACGCATCGCAATGTCTTTAAAATACACCTCTCATGAGTACAAAAAATAGCCTCACGAATTAAACCAAAAACTTACCCCTAAGTCATGGGCGCAAAAGTGACTCTGATCCCCTTGCTTTAACCATACAAAACGGCGATGTACTTGACCTCAACCTTAATCCCGTTTACAACGCGACATCGTCAAAAAAAAAAGGAAAAAAGAAAACATCTTCTTTTGCCCCGTTACGCACTCGCGTACCCAAAAGTCACGAGCAGGTGTTCCACACGCATCCATACAATATATATACACAAGGCATGACTTTTTTATCTTCTGTACTCTTAATCCTTACAATTTCAAGCTCAGGTACACGTGTCGCGATGACGTCAGGAGTGTACCACCACTCCTCCCTCACGCATCGATTTTCGCCCACCTACAAGTATACCTCATACCGACTGCGCGTTTTTTCTTCCCCGCGATTCTCTCGTCGCAGCTCTTTTCCATTTTTTTTCTTCGTTCCATTCTTTTTTCCCTTTTATGTGTGTGTGAATTTTTTTTTTCACTCTCCCGGGCGTACTCGTTCCGTTTGATGTTTTTTGTTAGTTCCAAGTTTTTCTCCGACGCTCCTCCCGGGCTTTTTGTTTCGCAAAGCTCCAAGGATGACGCGCGACCTTCAAAAAGCGCTTCCTTTCCCGGCTCTTTCTTTCGTTTGACCGTAGCAAAATGTTGTCCGTAATGACTTTTGGTAATTAGAGCAAAACAAACTGATGAAACTTTAACAAGTGACTTGAAAATGGACATTAGGAAAAGTGCCGATCTAGCAGTGGTCACAGAATACTTATACTCTATACTTTTTTTAACGAATGTACAAGACAAAAAAAAATTTTTAACAACAGTACATAATTTTTTTTACGTAACTGTGCAGTTTGAGATAGGAGAGAGAGATTATTGTATCCGCCAAAAAGTACGTGAAAATCGTCAGGCAAAGACGAACGAGAAAACATTACACGAAATGTGGGAACCCGTAACAGATTCATCCAACTGAATTGCCCAAGTTTGCCCTCTGTTGCTGCTGGTGTCGTGTGTATATCACATGGAATCTCAAAATGAATTGCAGTCCATACCGATAAAAAGCTCATTTCTAATATTCAAAAGATTTCATGGTAAACAGTCTTATTACAACATTTTTGCCATCACCTCGTAGTGTGCTCAAGCATCAGAGTCAAGCGTCACCTAGCCAACGCACATTTCCATTATATTTCAAGCTCGAATGCATATACGTGAAAATCGAACTCACGTCACCGAATTGAGCATTGAAGCGCGTTTATTCACGCGTCGCCGAGTAGTTTAATTGGAGGTGAGAGTCACTAGCGATCCCTTCACTTCCACCCCTACCCGACCCGTGTGACCTTTTATTTGCTTCACTCTCGAAACGACTCCGTGTGGTGCATTCCCTTTATTTGGCTCGTTTTTCAGACACTGTGCGTCGGTTTGTGCTTTTTTTGCTCCGCTCTCAGTCGAGAGTATGCACAGACATACGCAACGGGGTTTGATTTGGACTCTATGTGCTAGAAAAAGCGGTTTCGCGAGGGGAAAATCTCTGTGATTCGTGGGGTGAGAGGATGCGATTAATTTTTCGAGGTCCCGTCTGCGCAACGTTGCGAGGGATTTGAGAAAAATCGCTGATGGATGGTGTGTCGATACTTTTGTGGGAAAAATAACACTGTTTTTTGCTTCTTTACTTCGAATCATCTGTAAACGCATACATTTAAAAAATTATTTTGTGAAAGAAACTACAATAGCGTAAGAATAGGTCGAAGATGTAGTTTTTTCAAAATGTATTATTCAGCAAAATCAAGAGAACTTAACTTTGAGATACAGCTTGATGGGGGTAAGTTCTGCGCTACAGAATGGGATTTTTTAAGCTTGAATTATCCATTTTGACCTCAAAACGCCGATTTATCCCATACTTTTTATCTCAGAGCCCAGTTATCTCCACACGGGTGACAAGCTGTTTCCACCAAGGCTCCATATGCTCACTTTTGTCGATTAGCTAAACAGGGCCATCAAAGTTTTAAAGCTCGGAAACTCAAACAAAAAAAGGCACACATCTCGATGACCCTCAATCTCTCGGAAGAAAAAAAGCAACACCCCGTCCTCACTTTGTTGCGATAATAACCCGGAAATAAGTTGCTCTCGGCGCGTTTGTCTCTTTTATCAGACACTCAAAGAAACTTTTCGAAGAAGAGGAAGGAGAGGAGCTCCAAATTCCAGCCCCCATCCTTTTCTTAACGAAAAACTCTCTGGCTTTTTTCATCCCAGCCGACGTTGATGGCTTCATTGTTTCTAATGACTTTCTCCCAACTGCTTTTCGACACACCTTTTTCCCTTCCCTCTTTTTCCCTGGAAGATTTATCGTTCTCTCGTGCAATTAAAAGAGCATGGGCTCTTTCGGACACCCCGGAAAATTCGTCGATTTGCCATGAGAGAAAACTTACTCATTAGTATTCGAAGCTCATGCGTAGTTTAAGGCAAACGATACATGAAACTTTTACGATCCTTTTGTTAAAAAAAAAAAAAAAAAAATCCACTTGTGTTACTCTTACGATGCCCACCTACATTCATGTGTAACTTTGCAAAAACTGTACGTGGAGTTTGCGAGAAAAAGCCAAGTCTGAAATCTTTTTTCCAGCGTATTTCATCCCCTCCGGCGTCTTTCTCTCCCTACCTACCTACCTACGTGCACTTGTTACGCCACAATTCTCGCAAATTGTGTATTTTTGTCTCTTTCGAGTTCCCTCCGCTCCACGAGTAGTTTCTCAGCGGAACTAAAAAATTTTCCTCCGCTGTTTCTGTAAAGTTGGAAAATCCACGGTAAGGATGGACTCGTTTGTTCGGTCGTTATGGGCTGAAATGTAAGTTACGTTGCAGAGGAATATTTTATGCTTCTCTTGAAAAAAAAAAAAAAAAAAATTAGTGATATTTCCCGAAACTCACGGATCCCCGGACGAACTTCTGTTAAAAGAGACTCTCGTTACATTCTACTTCAAGCACGAGGACAGAGCTTTGTTAATCACCCTATTCCTTTTTTTTCTTCAATGACAATCGCCATAAGCAGCTAATTTTCTTTTTTCATTCAAACTTCGTTGAAAGGGCAGAAAAAGAGTTAAACGATGGTAAAACCACAAGCGACTTTTTGTAGAAAATAATTTTCCACCTCCTGCAGCTTATTGACGAAAATATCGATTATACATTTATTTTTGCACTTGTATATATTTGTATGTATACATGTATGTATGTTTGTAGTTACTTTTAACACAACACACGCGCGCGCAGAATGAAAAGTGCCAGCATCACGGAATTAAGAAGGCCCAGGCTTAAAAGCACGTCAACCGTCAAAGCTCATCGCACCTCTGGAGATTACATAATCGGACCCTCATTATATGTACACACGCGTACACAATCTTTTCATCTCACGCTGGTGTATAATATATAATCGTTATACAATACGCATATACACTGTGTACAAATTATCGCGATGCGAATGCGCTTTGCGCTTTTTTTTTAAATTATATTGTTTCTGTTTGTTTTTTCCTTGAAAAACTCACACACAAAAACCGATTAACGCAATTAAAGCTGATGGGATTTTTGGGATATTTGAGGATCATTCTCGAGCGAATTTGCTTTACCTTAAGATTCGAGCATCCATGTGTCACTATACATATACATGACAAACACCATTGTATATACATTGAATGTAAAAATTCAACTGCTACAGGAATAATAATAAATTTCATGAGACGACTCGTCGGGAGCAAGAAAAGACAGATGCCAGAATCCAAGTGAACGCAAATCCCTTGAAAGCTCCGTTGCTCTTTTTTACAATCCAAAGAGAACTTTCTAGCCCACAGTGTATCCTTTTTAGTTAAGATCTTGTTCTCACCTCCTCGTTACACTTACACACACAATACACACATACGTACAACGTGTTAACACTTTGTTAGCTTATACCGATAACTTTACCATAGTCATTATAATATTGTATACAACCATAATTTGCTTTATTTAATATCATTTTTATTATAACTATGATTATTTTTTCTTAATAATCTGTCCTTAAAATCTACGGGTGATATGTACCAAATGGAAGATTCGTGCCACCAATGTATACACGTACGCATATCTCTTTCTTTTCTTTTTTTTGAGAAAAAAAAAAAAAAAAGATCGGCACGCATATGACATTACATACTATATGTATACAGGTGCGTGACTCGCGTGCGCCCGGGACACGATCGGGCCACGCGAACGCGCGCCCCCCACCTTCTCCTTCATCATCATTATTTTTATCTTCTCATCGTTACTATCCTTTTTTTTTTTTTTTTTTTTTTTTTTTTTCTTTTACGATTAACATGACCGCCTATTTTCTGACAACCACCATGTATTTTTTTTTTTTTTTGATTTTTCATTTTTATCCTACTACTGACCTTGCGCTTTTTCTCTTTTTTAACCAACTTTTTTGGCTACGTTTCTATTAATAATGTACCATGAGAACATATACAACGTAACGTTTCTTTTAACTTGACGATCGATGGTATGTATATATCTTTTTTGGTATGATTTGTGTGTGTTTATTTTATGTAAAATGTTGTCAACAACCCAAATTGACGAAAAAAAAGTAAATAAATAACATGTCCTGTAAACAACGAAGGCTTTTTCCGTTAAATTAATCACAATATTACGAGTAATCGCGTAACAATAAAATCTAAAGTCGTGAACGTATCAGCCGATCATCTTTGTGCACAGACGCACTCTACTAATGATGATGACGATTTCTATTGTTTACGGTACAACTGTTTTATTTTATTTTTAAATCAGATCGTACATACGTGTACCAAGTGATAATGATTTTTTCTTTATTTCTTCATAACTCACACATTTTATGTATCATTACGGTGGTTGACTTTAACAATACCTCATAATGTAATCTTTTGTCCTGCCGCTTAAATTTAATATGACATATTTATTATAATAATAATTATTATTTTCATTATGCTCCAAAACAAATCGGATCGCCTTGGGCGACTGATTATACACATTTAGGCTGCGATCGTTCGTTTGTTTTACAACGAGCACTCGCGTTATTCATATAGAGCACTCAAGAGCGTGTCATTATTGTTACATTGCATATACACGTCCACGCGTGCTTTGTTTATGTTTTTTTTGTTCTTAGCTGTGTTCATCGGTTCGTGAGTGGCAAAGGGAAATTCGTTGATTGCACGCGTAAAGCACGCAGAGGCGAGAAAAGTTGAAGCATGATGTACAGAGGAGGGAGAAACTGTCCAAGGGAGATGATTCTCCAGACACTTGTTACCACGTATCAACCCAATTACGTGCTGTTGCTGTTGTTACAGTCATGGAAACAGAATAGAGAGAGAAATGAGAAAGTACAGTGAAATATATTTCGCGTAAGTCAGTATCGGAACTCCTGCGATTTCCGTAAGGATTACCATTGGGAATCCGAAGCTCTTCACCACGAGTCGTTGTGCAGATGACTTATCTCGAGCTCGGCTGATCCGAAATAATAAGAAGAGTCGTTCGGGAGGACGATAGTTTAGCGTGATTTAGACGTAAATTGAAAACTGATAAATGGAATCGCACGGTGTAAGTGTGGCAGACGATGCTCGCGGCCTGCGTATGCGTACGCGCGGGGGGAGGCAGATCGCGTGATTAATTACCTCCGGTGATTCGTCATCGGACGAAATGTTGTTTGATCGTCCCTCGTGTCGATCAATTTTCCGTGACAGTAAGCAAGTGTTGTTTTGGTTCCCGCAGGCCAATGTAACTTTGGTATGTATATACGTGTACATACGAAAAAAAATGAAAAATGACCCGGCAACCTGTGTTATCTTATTGTAGAAAAAAAAAGCGCTCTACCACTACGTCAATTTGGAATATCTTTTTCCTTCGTAACTCATTCTGGATGCTTCTTTTTATTTCATCCCGATTCGATGTAAATGTTCCACCGACCAGTTTCTCGTAAATATTGAAAAAAAAGACCATTAATTTTTCCACATTACGAACAAGCAACACGTCATATTAGATTTGATGCGTCGGAAATTTTATCCATAAATACGAAAAAGATGAAATAAGTGGAAACAACAGGAGTAACAGCAACAGTTTCATGTGGTTGAATAACGCGAAAAAGAGGCAAAACAGTAACACATTGCGCAAAAACATCTTTGAATAATGTCTCATCCCTACAGGACTCCTCCGATCCTCGTTCCACACTATCCCTTCGATCTCGCCTCAGAGCGTTCCCAGTACCCCCCTCCACCAACGCCCAACACCTCTATCGCGAGCCAGCGCGACGCTACTCCTCGTCATTCTCCTTTCGTGTGACGGTCAGCTTGCAAGGTTCAACAGCAGGACTAAACTTGATGTGTCTAGATGTTCCACGCAACGGGCCTGGCTCGGAGCAGTACCAGTGGACTCAACAGGGCCATCCACGCTGTCACTGTTAGCGAGCAACTGCCCCGTAAGCCTACAGCTCCTGCAGATATGTTGGACGTCACTGCGCCACTGCAGACTTCCGGAGTTGGGTCTGCAATCAGAGTTGGATTGTCATTAAAAAAGTGAATAACTTTTTTTACTGGATACAAAGTTATGGGTTTTTTCGCATAGAGAGCTATGCGTGTCGTACTTTTTGTTTTACTGTGCATGGAAAAGTACGAGTCTTCTTCATACATTTTTTTTCAAACATATGCTTTTAAACGAATTTTTTACAGAGAAAGAGAGAGAGAGAGTTTGAGAGAGATTCGAAACAAAATTCAAAGAAATCCACTGTTGATGTTTACTTGAAAAATGATGTTATTGACAATGTAGATTATAACGTATTCATACATACTGCTCAAGTTTTTAATAATTTTTTATTTTAAAGTTTATTTCATTCAGAAAATGCAATTATAGTGATTTAATTGAGGAATCACAATCAATCGAAAATTTTACACAGGAACAAGTAGATCAATATCGAGTACGGTCAGACATACTTTGGTAAATTTGAGTTCAAATAATATGTCTACAGTTATAATCAGTTCTCTTATAAAATAAACTAACAAGACTTATTGATGCATAAAAAATCCACACATTTTAAATAATAAATAGCTACTAAAATTTTATCACTAGATATAACTTTATATCCAGAAATTTAGCTCGGCAAGTTTTTGATGCCTTTGTTGGTTTTCATAGATGAATTTAATTTAAAATCAATGTTTAAAAATGGATGGTCACTTTTTACGTTACATACAACTTTAATTAAAGCTCTAGAAATTATTTTAATTTAAAGGCTTAACTGATCATTTTGAAAGTAATCTCAATTGCATCACAGTTGGTTTTGTGCCGATGAGCAGTATTTTTAAGACTCGAGTTATTAAAAAAAAAATTTTTTTTTTAAGGTCATCAACGTTGTACACTTTGATGCTACTTTAATGCTATGGAATAAAAAGTACTGGATCATCCCTTTAAAAAATGTCACAAGTTTCAACTTTTCAAGCTTGTTAAACTTTTGAAAATGATTAAGGTAGCTAATTTCAGATGAAAGGAAAGTACACTACATTACATCTGTACGACGTTTCATAATTATTTTTAATCAAAAAATTTATCTCGTTTGTCCAATGAAGCCTCATCGTATGTATTCAGTTTTGCCTAAGTTTTAATTTTATTTTGTAAGGTTAAACAAAAACATAAAAAATACTGAGTACTATCAATATATGTTATAACAGCCTACATGAGTCACAGCATATATTTTTAGGTCCCGAAAGCCATTTAGTTTCGTAACATTGAAACACAACACTTATCCGAGACACTAATTGTTCCACGTGTGAAGAAAAAATAGCATTTAAAGTAACAAATTTTACGAGCATGTTTCCAATAAATCCCAACGTGGAGGAACACAATGTACAAAAAACCGAATCTACCAGACGGTAACTTTGGAAAAAAAAATTGGCTATCCTAACTTTGACCATCCTTATTTTTATCAATCCTGCTTTCTAAGCCAGTCTCGCGTAACTGGTAAATTTATACCCCGCAAAAAATAACCAGACACCATTATCCCTCCCCACCACTTGATTTCCTTCGAAATAGCAAACAACAACAAACTCGTTCCTAATACAAACGTAAAAAGAAAAAAAAAAAAAAAGTGTCACTGACTCCTCCATTAAATTCAACACTTCCAAAGCAGCTCCATTTCCCTCCTCCAAAAAGGACCAACCAAAATTCTCCACATCCGGCGATAATAAACCTTTCAAAATCAGTCACGGAACTCTACTCCTCTCTTTCCCCGATTAAAAGTATACCAAGAGAAGTTGACTCTGCCGGCTAATAGCCGTCGGATCGCTTGATAAATCAGCGTCCGCGATAAGGCCTGAAACCCATACCCACGCACGCGACTCCAACAATCAACCTGTCCCACCCATCTCCCTCTTTTCCCCAGCTGAGGATGTACATTCATTTTTGGTTCTTTTGCTTTGTTGGGGAGGGGGGGGAAGCGAGGTCCGGCGATTTATTTGCTGCTGCTGATGCGCAGTCTGTCCGAGTGCGAGCTTCTGTAATTTGCGCGGCCGCGACGAGATCTATCGGCAATTACCCGGAGACATGGACCCGGGGCTTACTTTTTCGGCCGCGAGGGGCACATCGGCTTGATTGGGATGTGATCGCGGGTCCGTTCATGTATATATGTACCCTCTGGTGCGGGAATCGGGTGAGTTGGGAGTTTCAGGCTGGGAGCTGGGCTTCGCTGCGGGTGTGCCTTTTTTCTTTTCACCCTTTTAGGCGTGACCGATTCGCAGGGGAGCCTTTTGTATTTTTCATCAGAGCGAAAAAGCATCTATAAATTGTCCATTTTTTGGGGTATGGGATAACTTTAGTACTCATTGAAAAAATGTGTGAACAATAAATCGTATTTATCCTCGATGACATTAGCAAATGCATGCATAGTGTTTAAATTCCAAAAGCAACATTTAAACTAAAATGAAATAAAAATTAGATAAGAGGTTCGTGTATTCATTGAAAAGAGTTAAATTTTTTTTTTTTCTCATAAGCTGACATGCATAAATAAAATGTAATAATTTCAACTTTAGCTCTGATGAAAAGTGTTACAATCGTATTTTGAATGCTTCATTTTCTAAAATGTTTTTTTAAACTTAAGAATTTGAATAATTGACTAAGTTAATTTAAACATAAATTGGTAGTTTTTATTTGAAAAAATGAATATAAATAGATATTAATTGTCCATTGTATGAGTTAACATTAAGCAAAGAGCTACACTACTGAGTACAAGGTGTGGTTATTAAAATCCTAAATTTTAATGTTTATTCTAATATGTTTGTGTTAGCCTCAAGAGAAAGAAACAAATAATTAGGTCATTCATTAAATTCAACTCTGCCAGTGAATGCATTGTCTCTTTACAACTATAATTATTTTGGAATCAGTTTAAAATTGGCTGAGAAAATACAACCCACGTCATTCGTTTGTACTTTCATCGTTTTTCTCTTATACTTCCCCAGAAACGATAAACTCACAAACCAACACACGACACCCTCAATCTCTCCCTTGATTTCGCCCCTTGGTACGCTTATGCAACCGCAGAGCTTATCGATTGTTCCTGGCAGCTTGTGCATTTCAATTATTCATTCTTGGACCAGCAGAAAAAGAGAAAATAGTCTCGCGTGTCGGAATTAAACATTTCCAGCCCAGGAAGGGAAAAGGAGGTCAAGTGCTCATCGGAAAGAGATGCGCCGCCAGGGAGCTCCAAAAATACATTCGGTTTAGTGCCCGCTGCCCGAGGATTGCCAGGACTCCCTCCCTCCATCCCGTTGTCTGCTCTAGGTATCTTTTTTCTCCTTCATTTTTTGCAGGTCTTTTTCGCTGTCAATGATTTAGCTAGCGATATTTGCGCGTAGGATACAGCGGGGGGTAGGAGAAAGGAGGAGGCGACGCGCGTCTTTCAGGATTTAGTGTCCTCAAGATAAGAGAGAGAAAGAGAGAGAGAGAGAGAGAGAGAGAGAGAGAAAAATAGGGGAAGGGGCTGGAGGGATTATAGGAGGAGCCTCGATGTGTCTTCCTGCGAGACTTTGATATTGGCTCTCGTGTTTTCTGTCGTTTTTGCGAATGGAAAGGCTTTTAATTATAGTGGTTGGTTTTTTTTTTTCGTCGGGCAGAGAGTTTTAAAGATTTTTTTTTTCTCTTTCTATTTCCATCGGCTTGTGGACTCTGTGGGAGTTGAACGGAATTAATTTACTAGGCGTATAATATTACTTTTCCAAGGCTATTTTAATCGGACAACTCACGTGCGGGTATTTTATTAATACACTTGAAATAAAGTACTGATACTAAAGCCATATTAGATTTTCGGATCATTACAATGCTGTTAACTGAAAAAGACTTAAGGATGGCCTTGATTGCGATGAAAGACGCAACTGTCATACCAAAATATTTAAAAAAAAAACGAGCTCTAGATTGGAAAATTTCTCACTACAAAGTTTTAAGTAATCATCATAATGTATATTAAATGAACTACCCGCCGCAAGAGTTGAACAAAATTTTGTTACTTACAGATTTCGTTTCAAATGAGCGAGAGTTTGTAGTGAATGAGCAAAAATTAGAAGGATAAAGGATAATTTTGATTTTTGACTTTGAACCGATACAAATTATGCACACATTCAATAGTTTCGATTACTCGCTGGAATTCTTGAACAAAAACTGTGTCATAGTCCTAAAAAGTCCTCTCGCTAAGTCGTATGACTGATAAGAGTAACGAGCTGATTAGATTTTCAAAGTAGTTGCACACGAGCAATTAAAATTATTCTCAACTACATCTCTCATTCCAAACAACATCAAATAATTTGCGAAATTGTCGAAAGTTGCAATATTACATCGAGTCCAGGTGTACACCGACATTTCAAACTTTCAGACTCTATGATGCAAAAACTTCCACGAGAAGAGCACGTCTCGATGCGATGAGTAAGCGCGTCTGAGAGGGTTAAAGAAGGGACTAAAGGGAGTAGCTCTCGGCACAAGGTTAACGGGAGAGCAAGACTGCGTCAGAGGTCGAAGAAAGTACCCACCACCGAAGGGGAGGGGTGGGATGGGCCTTTGCGGGCTCGGTAGATTGAACGAAACGGCGCTGGGACGAAAGAGAGAGAGAGAGAAAAAAAAGGCAACAAATAAGGGTCGTCAGGATGGAAAAGCAGCCCAGGTCGAGGGGACAAAGTTAGATAAGTCGTCAGTAGTGGCGACGACGCACACGCAAGCAGAAAAAAAAATAAAAAAAAAGAAAAGAAAATAAAGAAGCTTAAGAGGAGGCGCCTGTGTGGGTGTATACGAACGTACCTGGTACTCCTTTTAGCCGTGGCAGGAAGTCGTTCCAAAACGCGCAGGCGGTCAGCCGGGGTCCCTTGCCCATGCCGTTTTTCTCGGCGTTGAAAATGTAGTAGTACGGGTCGTCCCTCGTGTAAGGCGGCCACTCGCTCTCCTCCAGCGTTGGCTTACTGAAAGCAAATATACATCAAACCGGTCGGCTTAGTCTGGTTTCATTTTTTTCTTCCACAAATTTATTTCCACAGCTTGATGCTTGGGACACGTGTGAAAAAAAAATTTTACGATCGATAGCCTAATGCTCTTTCAATATGTTTACGCGGTTTTTGGGTCAGCGGGCTTGTGGATGCCTTAGAAAAGGGAATATAAAAATTGTAATCTTTTCAGACTGGAGGACCAATACTTTTTCAAATTCTTTGTGATGTAATTTTTTCTTTTAAACATATGATGCATTATTCGTTTTAACCTTTTTTTTTTATCAAGTACCTATTCAACACAGTACTTGGAATTTCATCCTAAAAATGTAATGCTTTGTTATACTTGTATTTATATTTAATTATGTGTGTATATTATTCGTTATTCACAAAATAAATCTATGTAATAACTATAGCATAACAAAATGTAAAAGACAAATGGGTAACACCTATTCAAACACTTATTTGTGAATGTTATTCTTCAATAGTACATAGCACTACTAGTAGTATAAAAAAACTTTGTCAATTACTGTGTTTTATGTAGTAATAAAAACAAAAAAATTTTTCATCTAAATTATCATCCACCACTGCCCATTTCTGGAAATGATTTATTCCACGAATCCACGTGATAATTGCGCCAAAGTCCGTTCTATTGTACGTTATTACCTAACGAATGAAACTCCACTCGACTCCTCAGAGGGTGACGTTAAAGTATACAAACCACCCAAAGTTCGCGATTCGGCACTCGTGTGGTCGGAATGAACTTCCAAATAACAAACCGTTCGTTTGCCCTGAGCTTTCGAAAAATCGTCCCACGAACGACCAGCACCAGCAAACCAGACGTATGGGCGTAAGTCGTACTATACAAGCGCTCTCATTATCCTCTAGTGTGGGAAGGACGCTCGCGGATGATAAACGATTGTTTCTCAGATTCAGTGGAGCAAACAATAAAGGAACACACGTACGAGCGCTCGGCTCCTCGTTTTGCCGGGGGACGATAATGAAAGCGGAAGAAACAGCCCGTGATGGAAAAGTCTGGATAGCTACGTGCGATTAACTTTGTGCCGATTAATTTTCCGAATAAATAGTTTTCTCCGGATGCTCGTGGGTGGATATGCTGTGTTATTGTGCGAATGAGTTCGAACAAAGTGGAAATGGGAAAGGAGACCTAGCGAGCAGGTGAGCGTGGGGTGAATCGGAAAGGGTGGGATAATAATCAGAATGTATGAAAAAGCTTCGGAGTATATAATATTTTGGTTGAGAAAAATCATCAAATGAAAAATTCATAACGAATCAAGTACGATAGTGATTCATCTCGCTGAAGGTGGGATTTTGATGAAGCTTTGAGAGATAATTTTTATTTTTTACATGGAAAAAAGTACTTTCCATGTCTCCTTATGCATTATCTAGTATATTTTTTTCAATCTAAAAACAAAAACAAACTCGGTGACACTGAGCTAGTTTCTAATCCCAGAGTTAAATAGCATAAAATTTTTCCATCAAAACTCATGACTCTATGCTTCCGTTTTAACTTCATCCATATGTACGTATTATAAAATACCAATAAACAATAATTTTGATACACATTAAAACTAAACAGAGATGTGAGATACCTCATGTGCAAAGGTCAGTAATATAATTTCTTAGTATTTTTTTTTTTTTTACTGTGAAATATTAGAGGTTATCCTCCAAAGTCCTTAAACATCCTTTACCCAGAAATCAGGCACGCCCTCGTAAGCCCTGCAATATTATCCTTCATGATTTATGTATGGTTACGCATTAATCATCGATCGAATAGGGGTTACATTCAGTATGCAGAACCACAGATACAGCACAGGTAATTTAAAATCTCACACGATCAATCAATCAGCATACACATGCACTTTTAAGTTTCCTTGGTTGCCGTATGTCTCAAAAATTCGTAAAACTGAGGCGACAACATTACCACTCGCGTGTCCGAATAATATTACGGCGAGGGGAGCCGAAGGGGTCGGCGAAGATAAGCGAGCCGGCTGAAAGGCCCCCCTGAAGATTGGAAGCTGATACCGGCTCGCGGAATTATCGATAAGCCGATGCAGTTTGCCACCATATACACCGCGACTACTCGCCGCTTAACTACCCTCTGATCTATGGTACCGTAACACGAAACGACGCACTGCTTTTGCCACCCGCGCGTGTGTGGCTCTGTGTGTGTGTATTGGGGTGACGATGGGTGAAGCCGATGGATTTTCTTTTTTCTCAAGAAAGAAGACGGATGCTCGGCGCTTAGGCCGTAGCTCTGCGAGTCGCGCAATGTGTCTTTGAAGCTTTATTTCGTGCGCGTGACGCGAATCGGTCGAGAAACATGCGACTCCGGGGTCGGGCTCAATTTTTCGCCTACTCGGTGTTTATTGCGATCGTGCTTTGTGAATAACAATAGTCCTTGTTTTGCGAGAGGATTAATAAATTTTACTTTCACTCAGGGCGAATCACCCGAATATCGATAGCTTTCTTTGGATACTCCTGAAAGTATTTGTGATGAAATATAGTTCGTGGAAAAAAGTAACAATATATATTTAGTACCGATGGTGACGTCAGCTAATTTCAGTTGATTTATGTATTAATTACGCTCAACATTTATCACTACACTTTTTAGTAGTGATATTCATGTGTGCACCATAATGGTTAAAGTATCTCCGAGTTTCAAACGAGTATATGTGTACCTGTTTTCCTCTTTCTCGAAGCTATCGAATTTTGCATGTTATTAAATTGAAATTGAAAGTAGAGAGCAATTGTTAGCTCAGTTTTTTCTAAATGAACAGTGTTTGCGATGTAAAAACTACAGCAGTTTAAGTGGACTAAAGTCAAACGAAAGCTTTAAAGTAAATGAAAATAAAATGAACGTGAGTAAAAAGCAGTGCTCGAGAGGGGCGCACTTAAGAGCAATCCTGTCGAGCGACGACGACGACGAGGAGGAGGACTAAAAAGGAGTCGATCTTCTCGACAGTGGGATTTATGAACTTCAATTTTTCGCGTCTCGGAGTCATAAATCTTCAATATCTACGAGATATCTCTCGCCTATCGACGCCTGATGCATACCGTGGTGTAGGGCACCTACCTTTTCCTAATTCGTTTTAAGGATCAATTCCGCCCTGACAGACATTTTTTTCCTCTCTCTTTCTTCATCCCACATTTTTCCACTTCTTTCTCATTATCCGAGTAATGTGCTCTCTTTTGGTCTTGGAAGCTAAGAGAGACGGCGATAATTAACTTTTCTTCTTATGCAGCTGTGCAGCATTTAATTTAATTTAGTGTATCCAAATTACTGTTTGATACAGCTAAAAGTTATTCTTTTCGTGATAGCTTGGCACCATCTGTATTTTATTTTTACCAAGTGTTTCTCTTTTTTTAGTTACTTTATGTCGTAAGCAATGAAAAAATATCTCATCTTCTTAGCTTCGAGGAACTAAACTTCAATTTTATTTAATCGAAGAGTCTTTTATTCAAAAACATTACTCCATCGCCTAGTGATATATGTTCAAATACAAGCTGTACGTAGCAAGACTATTTTCACGAGATACGACTCGAGCCGTCGAGCTGACGTGTAGCTCGAACGTGATGAGAAATACGGAGAGCGCTGACAAGAAGGTTGTAGTGAATGTAAGAGACGCCGAGCGGAAATTTCGTGTCGTTTTATAAACTGTTGTCGGAGAAATTCATCTTTTAGCTCGTAACAAAGCTCGGGTTGGATATTGTAAAGCGCTGTGAGGTGTTAAAGATTTTTTTTTTTTTTTTTATTCAACAGTGCTAATGAGTAAAGTTGAGCAAAATATAAGTAATAGGCATTTTTTTGATCTTCGAGTTATTGCAGCCTTTCTTTCAATTGTACCGTCATACAAAAAAGGATAGAATGAGACACATAAAAAAGGGACGTGAGTGACCTATATCTCGAGACAAGATGAGGCAGTTTTAATAAAAATTGACAACGTATTTGCTGCAATACTTAGATTTTCAGTAGAAACAGCCACGCTTGGTTAGACGTACTTTTTTCGAGATTTTTTAAATGCATAACTTTCACATCTTTACTAAAATAAATGAATCGTATCTTGGTACAATGTTTGTGTTATAACATATTTAATAAAAATAAATATGTTATATTATACAAATGTTGAGCAATAATATTTCAACATCACTAAATACTTAAAAAAGACTGTCAAACATTTGAAATCGAAGAAAAAACATTTGAAAGCAAATTGTAACACTATTTTTCAAACAAAAACGAGTTCAACTGGTGGGTCAAAGGAAAAAAAAAGTCGAAAAAATATACGTACACTGCCTAAAGCATCAAAGTCAATCTTCTGTAGATGTAACGCTGTTTCGAGCAAAATTTTTCAAAACCATTAAACAACGGATGAAGAGTCAAAGCGATGAAAATTCACGTGTACACGTACATACATACCTCCACTCGATTTTGAGGATCAAATTATTTTTTCAGAGCCAGAATGATATTATAAGCTCTTTTTTGCGCTAATCACCAATGACGAATATTTGATCGTTTTTGACGTATTTTTCTCTCTTTCTTTGGCACTCATTTTTTTCATAATTCGTAGAACACCCCAGCACTATCAATCTGTTTAAGTGCGCTTTAAATCATGAAAAATTAAAAAGTGAAGAACAAAAAAAACAAGGCAAGATACACTAATGGCCTGGAAAAAAAAGAATGCCAAAAGTATACATACACTTGACTGTATGCTACAAAAGAGTGGCAGAAAAAAAGACTAATCGACAAAAGAGCCGAAGATTGCGAGTACAGGGTACACTATTTTCTCGTTCTATTGTTTGCACATGTATACAGCTGTATAATGCAAACACCACTTTTGTTTTTTTATGCTCATCCGATATATCCTTACGTCATGAATAACTAGTGCATGACTTGAAGTCCCTCGGATAATGTTACCCATCGATGTTTGTGTTTTGATATGAAAATAAATTATGAATGATCAAAATATTTATAAACTTGATCGCAGTCTACTGTTGATGATGAAAAAATAAAACAGTCGAGTATTTCGATATTTACGATGTATCTTTTTTAAAAAATGGTCGATTGTCAAGAAACTGAAATCTATTTTGTTAGTTGTGTGGTTGATTGAGACTGATAACGACGTAGCAAAGTAGCTGCAACGTGTACGTGCTTTAGAAAAATCTACCCTCCTAGTTCTTTCGCAACTAATCGATTTGAAACTCTGCAAAAAAAAACTTCGCCAACTATCGGAGGAGCAACTTTCTCGCTCAAAGTCTTTTTGTCGAGCGAAAACTTTCATTGAACTCGTTGAAGTTCGAAAGTCACGGCATCCGATCTCTGCTCATTTTGCAATTAATATTTATAAACAATTATTTATTCACTAGTGTCTGATTGGCTCATTAGTATTTTCCTCAGCTAATTGCCTGAAAAACAACGATTTTTGTGATTTATAAAGTGTTTCAAGCAGAGTTAAAAAAATGCAGGATTTTTATTGTACGTCTCGAAATGTGTAAACTTCAGATATGGTGTAATATTAACATGATTGTAAAGGCAAAACAGTATAAAAAACGCTATTTCATCTACAGGGAGAATAATATGCGCTTATATTGATTAGCGACAGGATTTTTCAAAAATTGATTAACAAAAGGGTCTCGAGAGGTAACCTTTGCAACCCCTCTAATTAGCACTATGGTAGCTTGTACGGACAGTTTGTTGATAAAGCTTGTTGAATATCGACTCCGTTGGTGTACGGCACCAAAGGGTTGCCCCTAATTTAATTAGCCTCTAGTCAGCTCGAAATTCGAAAACCATTAAGGCTCGTTTGGAAACTAGGTACATATACGGTGTAATAAGTACAGACAACAGCCGTTATTTGGTGTTTTGGAGTTTTTATTACAAGAAGTCTGAAATTAATTACCATTTTTTTTTTTTTTTTTTTTTTCAAAAGAATTAAGTTATTGAAATTTTATTAATCACTCCAAGAGTATACACACGACATTAGAAAGTATCGCGTCTCGCGTAGCAGTGGGTCGTAAATTTAATTAAAATATATGACACGCCGCGGCTCCATCGTAACACCTTTGGAAATTAATTTTAATCTTCTTAGAAGTTGCGTGGGGGCTTCTCTCGAAATTTATCGCAACACCGCGTGCAATTTTTGAAAGTGCCCAACGGGACGAAATTCACTAGCCAATTATTTAAATGCAACCACCGCTTGTATAGTCCTATTACGCGAGTAACTATATGCTGATTTGATTTTCCCTCATCCAATTTTGTAGTGTAACGGAATACAATTACGAGAAAAACAGATTCACGCCCACTCACCGTGGCCCGTTGACTGTGGGACAAAACAGGTTTGCATCTAGAAATATTTACTCGTATAGTGTAGAGTGGTTGGAGTAATCTTCTATTTCGGCCGAGAATTGACAAGACAGCAGAGGTTGCCGTTTGAGCTATTTTTGATAAAAAAGTGATAAAAAATGAATGCATGTCATTTCTTGTTCGCTTCGAAAGCTTTTTTTTTTTTTTTTTTTTTTTTCAATTATTCACAATCAATCTTGCAGTAAATTGTTTCAACTCGAAAAGTTTGAGAGTATTGACAAAGTCAGGTAAGTGTCAGATTTACAGCAATAGAATATATTTCTAGCTTATTGTAAAAAAATATATCATCGAAACGACAAAGAATTCCAAGTTGATTCTAATGACAATTGACATCGCTATTCTTACAGAATATTCAATCAAATGAAAAGCTTCTTCAGTCACGCAGTGGCATCATCCGTGACACATTATTTCGAATAAAAAAGTAACAAGACTTTGGGCAAAAATTAGTCAAATTCTCAATCCTCAAGTAGTCAGCCACACCCATCATACCTCTAGATTCTCATCGTCTTCTTTCCACTCGACAGATAAATCGGATCGACTTCAACCGAGCGATTAGCATGACAGAAGCCGGCAAAAGTATACGCACCCGATCCAGTACACACTGCGTTCAGTACGATGTATGTAGTATACACATGGGCTTCGAAGATAAAGTATTTCTCTCTCTCTACAGGGGAGCTGACCACAAATGGACAGGCTGAATAGGTGGACTGGCACTTTAGGGACGGAGACACGTGGAATACCCCGCATGCATACCGATATCTCTTGCTTTTGTGACCTGTACTACTGTGTGGGTACTGGGAAAAGGGACGATTCGGTAATCCGATTACCCATTGACCGAAGCTCGGTACTGTGGGTGCGATGACGATGACAACGTGCAATTTCTTACTGTTTCTTTCTCTGCACTTGGTTCTGATGAGGTGCGTATATTCATTTTAAGCCTTTGAGGAATCGTTTTGGTTCATTGATTTTTAATTATGTGTTTAATAATAACTCAGGGCTTTAAAATCTCTTTTACTCGTGTTATTGCAAACTTAGATTTTTATTTTGACGCATTAAAGATGTTATTATATTTTTTTGGTACATAAAATTAAAAGTTAAATACTACGATTACAAATCAAGGAAGTATTGTTAATGACATGAATTGTAAGCTATGTATTATTTATTGTTAATGAAAAAAAAAAAAAAAAATCAAAAAAACAAATATCTATGAATAAACATTGTCAATGAAAAAAACATCTTTCTCGTAAGATCTCAACTCTTAAATAAAATCAGAACTTGGATGAAAAAAAAAAAAAAAAAAATTAATCCCCTCAATTTCAAGAAGCCATAAAATCTAACAACAAATTCTCTCAGCACACCTGTATCCGTTTTTACTGCTTTCTCAGTTGCAATCGCCCCCTCCCATCCTTTCTTTGCCATCACACACACACACAACCTCTTAAGAAAAAAACCAAACAACCGTCTCGGGACTCGTGGGTGCGAGACTCTCCATCGATCGCGAAAAATTCATCCTTCCCTCTGTGTACACAAGCACGTACGTTTTTTCCCCTCTAATATCGCCCAAGTGGTCCCTTGAACCCCGAACCCATATAAACTTGCTGATACTGGAATTTTCGAGTGTGTACGTCCGATTTACATCGCGAGCGGGCGAAATTTCGCGCGTGGGTAAAATAAAAATGATGCTCGGGTGCGAGAGATTTCGTGGAGCACCTTCTTGGCTCAGCCTCTTCGCCGAAACATTTTTTGGGCAAGTTCTTTCCTAAAGCAGCTGGTGGGTGTTGACGAGTTAATAATTTTAATTTTAAGCTCATTAATAAAATAACAAAGACACATTGCTAAGCTGTTGGTCGACATACTCGTCGATTTTTGAAGAAAGAACTCATCAATTGGCTCACGAGTAATATTATTCAAGTGCTCTTTACTGAATGGTCATAATACATTGCATAGGACTAGAACACTAAAAAATACTAAATGCGTATCTTTGTATACCTGCCTAAATCCATGTCAAAGAGTCAAACTATACATTTTTAACAATGTAACGTAGAGTTTGCTATTTAATTACTCCATCGCCCATTCTCATTTTCATGGCTTGAAAAATTATTGAATTAATTAGTTCACTAAATGGATAATTCGATTTAATATTGGTAGTAAAACCATTTGTTGAACTCCAAAAGTTACATAGAAATGTAAAAAGTTTAATAAGTTAAAATTAACCACGAATATTTGTCTGAATTAATTAATGGACGTATCACTTTGTCGTCTGTATTTGCGAGTGCACTATCATGATTTAATTCCCGGTCAAACACACATTACAGAAGAAAATTACATCTCCACGCTCTGTTAATTAAATTCCGACGGTCCAACAGACACGCCGCATACCCAAATACTACATTTACGAAGGAACTGTATACGTAACGTTATATCAAAAGTAGCATCAAAATTTGATATAAACACAGATTTGAAAAATGTCAGGTGCATAATATTGGTTTTTCGCAGATGAAACATGTAAAGGTACGAACAGGTGCCACGCCCATTTAGAGCCGCGAGGTGATATGAAGCCCTTACCCCGTTCCATTTTGTTATTTACCCACATAAAGTGTGGAATGAAAGAGACACTTTTATCAACTCAAAATTTGTAATCGACTACTTGGGAACGAGAAAAGAGCTGCGTGTTACCGAGAGATTTCGTGCAAAGATGATAATGGCGAACAAAGGGATGTCGGAGCGCGCACAAGTGATGGTGAACATGAGATAAATTTTAGTTACTCGTAGGCAAGTTACGAAAGTTACACTAATCCCATAAAAAAGGCACGTGTCGAGAGTACCTTATGTGAGGTATATGGTATTATTATCAGATAAGTAAAGAAGATTGGCGTATGTCCATTGTTTGGGAAAAAAATTGGGCCTTCCTAAAGGTAAAAGTTTAGTTAAATGTGATTTAAAGCTGTTGAATTTATGTATCGATTGCCCATCACTCTTACCACCATGGATTCCTTCAAAAGTTGGTATGTTGCTTTTATTTAAAATACAAGGGATACTCTAATTTTTAAGCATCAAGTACCATTTAGTCGGTTTAATCGATGTAAAAAATTATCATGTTTTTTCCCATGGTATCGACACAATAGAAAAAGTCACTTAATATCACTCACATAAAAAAAATTTCTTACAATGGAAGCCCATGTCCTTACTTTCCTTCAAAACACAAGTAATTTTTTCCTCCTCATTGCTCTATTCACAACAAAAATATGATTTAACACACGGCATGAACACATTACTCAAAAAATGTTACCTAAAGCCACGCTCGTAATAACATTCATCCGTTTTAAGCTACCAAAAGGTTTTCGTTCTCTGAAAAGCTACGTATAGTGTAAAACTTTGAAAATGAAGACCAAAAGGTAAAGCAAACTAAAAAAAAAAAAAAAAAATTATGACGAGTACGGCTCGTAGGGCCCTTGTAAAATGTTCCCTTTCCCACGCGTGCACTCGTCTTTCAAAAGTAGTGCAAGCGATATAAAAGGAAACCAGTTTTATTTGCCGCGTAAAATGTAAGGGACTACATACTCCACTTAGCCATTCGCTTCTGCCATTTATTTTCTACTCCAAAGATGCATCCTCATTCTACTTTCTACAAGAGAGAAAAAAAAAACGAGTGCCAGCTCGAAGCGTCGACTGTCACCTATACGCAAAAGGTCGAAGGAAGACAGTACACGGTAGAAGAATGCCAATGGGGTGCGCCGAACCGAAATATTTTATGCTCCGCATCTCTTACCCCCTCGTGTGGAGCATAGCCCCGCGCCCCCCAATGAAATATGGAGCCAGCCATTTTTCCCTGCCACTCCCTTCCACCCCCCTCCGCTTCGAATACTCGCATGCGTGAAATTCTCGCGCTCGCTGCTCTGCTATTGCAAGCTCGGATGCAGTTTCGCGTCCCCCGAACGCGTTCTTTTTTTTTTTTTTTTTAATTTTATTTTTTCCTTTTATTTAGTTCCACCACAAACCGTGAATGGTAAAACGTATGGTGGCATCCTCTTTTTTTTTTACGACTGTTGGCTGCGTTATTACTGTATACACGGGGTGTTTTTGTGTACCAAGTAAACCCCGACACGCACGTCCCGAAAAATAGATTCGAAATCGAATGAGCAGAGCGGACGAGAAAGTTGTTCGCGGAACTTTTGCGGGCAGCAACGCGGAATGTGGAAAAAGCTCGCATGCACAGGGTGAACGAAAGCCGAGAAAAGCCACGCGGGTCACGTATGGCTGTCGAATCTTTTCCCTTTCTTTCTTTGAGTTTCTGCGTGTCTTCTCTTATTCCTTGCTTTTGACACGGGTATTTTGTCATAAGTCAGTGCTTTTGAGGTCCAAGGACTTTTGCGGATTAGGCAGCAGTACGAGGAACGCGACGATGGGATTACGAGAGTATCGGGTAAAAATGGCCTCAAACGAGATGGGGAAGAGAGAGGAGAGGGTGCGAAGTATAAGTTCTTGTAATAGGTAGTGTACTCCAATCGTTTTAATTTATAAGTGGTCCTGTTTTTTTGTGAGATATACTTGGTGACCATGAGTTGGTGTCAACTATGAGAGACCCTTCATGATTTTACAACAGGCTAACTGCAGTTGAAAATTTTTCTCAAAAGTTTTTAGAAAAAAACAATAGCTCAACTACCACGTGGAAAAGAAAATTGGTAGGATAAAAAGTCTTCCCTGGATTGTCAATGCCCGTGACGAAAAAAAGAAAAAAAAATTCGTTTCACTTACCCGTACTTGGCGAAGTTCGAGTAGGACTTGATCATCTTGAGCGCGAGCTCGCGCTCGTTCTCCTTGTACGTGAGACTGTCGTTGAGCGGGTGCCCGAACACGTACTCTATCTCATCACCGTGCATCACGCCCATCCAGTCTCCCCACAGGTTCGTGCTCGATTTCTGCAACAAAAAGGACGACCCTCGATTTTTACCATAGTCACAAAATTGGGTATCAAAATTCATGCAGATATACATATTGATTGATTTTACGTGTGGCCTCGCGTCGATAATTAAGCACTAAATTTAACCTACACACGGGCTTTTAGCTTCGTGGTACGGCTCGAGGCTTATTAATGGATAGCTAAGGGCTCTTTCGAGGCAAGTTTACGAGCGATTGATGATGTTCGAGATGGTTTATAGTGGGGCATGCATACGAGCTAGTTTCGCTGGGAGTTGGCTATTATTGGCTTATCGGCAAACAGTGCTCGGCTCCTTTTTGTTCCCTCTCGCTCGGGCAGGACTTGATTATTTAGCCAAAGCGCCCTGATGATTACCGAATGAGGCACAAGTTTTGGCGCACGCGTATACGTAATACTTAAAGAGCCGACTTGGGATTATCTACCTGGAATACCTAACGTGCTGAATTTTGGCTTGGTCTACCTACTTAGTGGTCCTCGTTTTGTTGCGTGGTAAAACCAAGGGCGTGTTTTCGGGGGATTTAATTTTATTCCGCAAAAATTGCGTCCAAACGGCTTGGCTGCTGCTTCAAATAAAAATTTCGGTGGCAGACTTTGCTATCAATCTTCCACACGAAAGATCTCAGCTCAAAAAAATACACCCCTATCCATACCGAAATCGTCGGTCTTATCCATACAAACCCAACGGGAAATTTGCAATTCAAAAATCGTTGAATCAAATCATCGTCTTCCCACGCGATCCCCATAAAAATCCAGACGACGGAAAATTGAAAAACACAGTACATACATCACGCGTCCTGCACGGTTAAGAAATTCAATTCCAGACAGAGAGCAGAGTGCGGCAAATACATCCATCACTTTCCAGCGGGGCGTTGACACGAAATAAATGTCTTTCCCTCCCCCCCTGCCCTGATGCTCACTTGCCATGTATATGTATACACACATATCCACAATTATTAATTCAAGAGCAGAGACTGGCGTCACAACTACTTCCCTATCATGAATCTCAATTATACAAGCCAACGCTTCCTCTTCGAGGGCACACGCCGGGGAATCCCCTGGTCTCTCTTTACCTCCGAATCCAATGCTCATTTGGTGATGCAGAGGCGCAGGTTTGATAGGAGATCGTTTTGCATCTCACGTGTCTATATTGTCGGGCAATATTCGCGGAAGGAATTACCACCCTAGAAGAATTTGCAATAAATTCGTACCAAAATGGATCACAATGGATGCAAACACACGTATTCCCTGGCACCCCGTTCCTGTGTTCACCGTATACCCTACGCCAAACAAGAGGCATACGAGGAAGCGCGAAAGTGAAAGATAGCTCGCCACGGGTGGTCGGACATTAAAAGGGTGAGCAGAGCCGCCGAGGACTTTACGATCTCAGCCTTGTGTGCGTGGGAATGCGAGTCACTGCTCGGGTTATCGCTCGATCGCAGAGAGGGTAAGTTACTGTACTCCTTGGCAAGGACAGGGGGGAGCCTTTCGAGGTCGGACGATAAAGATGGAAGATATATTATGTACTCGCTCGCTGTTCGTTTTACGGCTCACAGCTTGTGCACTCTCGATGGAAATCTCAGCCAACATCTGAAGGTATGTTACTGGGCTCGTCCTTGCTTGTTGATACCAACTAACGGAGGATCGAGGATTTTACAATACCGAAATTGGTCCGGTTGGAATCCTATAGGAGCGTATGTAAGAGAGGGAGCTGATCTACTCAACTTCCTTTGGAGTAGACATTTGAGGGTGCAATAAAAAAAAAAAAGTTTTATTACTTCCTACAACTTGGTGTAAGATATGGGGGATCTCTGTTGGTTTACAATCTTTTTTTCTTTTTACTTTTACAACCGGATACATAATACTTGATGAACGTCAGAGAGATGAGATACCGTACCGTGGCATCGTTGGCGAGGAGCTTAAAAAATGTTTCCAATATGGGGAAGAGTCGCCATAAAAGCAAAGGACCGAACAACAGCTCAAGATTCATGCCACCCCCTGAAAAGAAAACTCATCCACAAAAAAGCCAAGAGATGCAAAATATTACATCTCTTTCCATGCGTACGGTGGCCCTACTTTTCCACGACGCAAGAGATAAGTACGAAACAAACAAAAGCCGAGGAAACTTTTTTCCTCCTCTGCGCCTGTCTACATGCAGCCCTCAAAAGGTATACACGACGTTTCACGTAAAAACCAAATGTACCGTGTAGTGACTGTGTGTAATGTGTGTACAAAGAACGACGGGAAATGTTATTAAACGCGGACAAAAAAAAAAAAAAAAAGGTGGAATAAAATAAAAAAGCGGAAAACTTCTCGGGCGTGCGCTCGTAACGAGCTTAGCCTGTTAATTTTCATAAGCTTTGGCGCTCGGTAAAAGAGAGGCTAAAAGGACGACTCTCCGTCTGTCGGTGTGTGCGTGCGTAGTACTGTATATATAATTAGGGAAGCGCGGGTTTGCTTTTTTTTTTCTCTTATTTAATTTTCGCGCCGCACTCGCGTCTTATCCGTACGGGCAGCTTCTTTGCGAGTAGCCCAAAGAGAGGAAGGAAAGAAAAAAAAGCAAATGGCCCTTTCGCACCTGCCGACGGTCGAAGAAAAGCAGAAGAAACGGAGGGATGAAAAAGAGACTCCGGACGCGCGCGAGAGCGCTTCATTCGTGAGTAACGAGTATGCAAATGAAAGACTAATGGCCGGGGCTGCCGTTTGAGTTTGCTCGCTTTTCTCCTTCCTCAGTGGGTGAGCGCCCGGAAGTCGCAAGCTGCTGTTGGCCTTTTCCGCGCTTCGCTCCTCGGCTTTTTTCCCGTCAACACCTCCGTCGTGGCCGTTAGTTTTTCGTTGCTGCCGCCTTTGGATGTATCTTGGACTTGTGGTACTGTTTTCGTTTCCAAGGTAATAAGATTTGAGGAATTTTCTTTTTTTTTTTTTTTTTTTTTTTTTTTTTTTTTTTTTTTTTTTTTTTTTTTTTTTTTT
>NW_019379587.1:3024836-3080001 GCF_000648655.2 Copidosoma floridanum
ATATATATATATATAGTATACTAGTATTCCGAATTAATATATATTATTGATAAAGTTATGAAAAAAATATAACGTCATAAGTCCAGTATCGATTACCATGTCCCTCGCAATTTTATTTCGATAAAATGTATGAAACCGTAAATGTGAGCTCTGCAGTAACTTCTGGCCATCTAATTCATTGCAGCATTTGTTTTACTTGTTTCACCATGTGTTTTCCTACGAATAAACATGTGAAACGACACGCACGTAAACTTTATTCAGAGTTTACAATCCATTACTTTATTTTACTGCCAAGTTTATTTGTTGTTCAGTGCTTCGCTGACTTTAAGCGATATCAAGAGTTCCGGTATATTACTTTTTCACGCAATGACGATAAATTTCTCTCGAGTAACGTTACCAGTCGAACACTAACTATTAAATGTCCTGTACAAGTGCTTTAGGAAATGAAAATGCATTAAATTTTTTTTTTTTCTAACAATCAATTGCTTTTTCATCGTTTTTCTTTAATTTCACATTATGCCATTTTCAAAGATGATAAAAATTTATTTTTTATGTTACGTAATTTTTTCCTTTTTTTCCAAGTTCACAACACATCATGCTGGCCATTAAATATTTTCAAATTTCACATTACTCCATAAAATGTTGCTTTTACGTTCCAAAGCTCTAGTTTTACAAAACACGAGTCCCACAAACAAAAGCAATTTCCAGCATTTCCGCGTCAAAAACAAAACATTTTATTTAATCATCGAGAGTACGCTCAAGGCGACCAGATTGCACGTCCCATAATAATAACAACACGCGTGTGCAGCAGCAGCTCCGGAGGGACTCGTCACAAAGACTTTTCTTTCCGTGTCCGCGTAATTAATGCGCGAGCGGAAAGCTTTTGAAGCTCTATGTAGCGAGCTTTCGCTCAAAGGTGGACTCGTGTCGTGCTGAGTTATTTCGAACTGAAAATTTCCGCCACTCGCAGGTACAGCTCGAGCTAATTTCATCGACACCTGTAGCTTTTTATCTTCCTCGCGTAATCGCGGGCTCGGACGGACTTTTTTTCTCAAATAATTCACTGCGTGTGTGTGTTTTTTGTTTCAAACAGCACGGCACTCCTTGCTTTGGTCCTGGGTGATATTTTTTTTTATTTTTTAGTTTGCACAGAGTTATAGTTCTGCAGTTTGGTTTTTCTCGCGCACTTATTCAATGTTTCTCATCTCACTGGGGGCTGGAGTAATTATGTTACTCTGACGTGTGATTTTTCGGCGAGGAAGCGTTTTGTACAACGCCTTGCTAACTCTGAAATTTTTCTTTTTAATTCTGAATTTTATTGCAAGCCAAATTAGAGTTTCAGGGTAACGAGCGCAAATTTCAAACTAACGTGGTTATGAGATAAAAAAACAAAGGGGTAAAAAAAGTACTCTGCATTTTGATAGGACGCTCATACTCGAGCTCCGTAGAAAAGCAGAGCTTTGAAAAATCATGGATGTGTTAGTTAAAATTTTTGCCCTCGAAGCAAAATTGCGTGACTCGTTTACTCTGACACAGTGGCTTCCAAGCTGGAATTGCTGACTGGAGCGTTGAATCTGTTCATACCGTTAGCAGACGGACGTGAGTACTGGATTTTAATGAAATTTTTATTTTGTGAAAACGGAATGCATTTGGTTTTGTAGTGTTTTTTTTTTGTTTATTACGACAGTATAATTAGTATAGTTANTAAATTTTTAATGTATTCATTTTTATGCACTCACTAGAATAGTATTTAAATTATTGTAAACAAATAACTACAGTTATATTGGCTAAATTGATTTTACAAGTATAAATTGTAAAAGTTTTAGGCTCTTACAAGATTTTGCTGCTCATTATGACAGTGTATTTATTATTTAATAAAATGTTCAAAAAATCATAATCATTACAAAATTTTCTGTGTTTTAAAAATATAAATAAATTATCAGTAACACACATTGCATCTAAATAAAGTATTGTAAGCAAAAATGTAATGCACATGTGTTGGTACTGAACTAGTCACTTTATCTCGACAAGGTATCAAAGTTTCTTCTTTATCTTAAGAGATTAAAAGTGAAGTCTGTTATATCTACAGTCAAGTGAGTCTATGAAAATTTATGGTAAAAAACAATAGTTAAAATATTATTAATGGTCTTCTTTTCTTTTTTCAATTTAGTTTCTTGATTCTTGACCAATTAAAAAAGAGCCGAGTTAATACGAGCACACACCGTCGAGTAAACAACTCGGCAACACAAAAAATCACCAAAGAAACCAAAAAAAAAAATAGCTCTCGATGGGCGGTAACAAGTACTTCGGGTCAGCAATGTCACGCGCAAGGGAACGGTAAGCCGCAGATTACAGGATACGCGGGAACAAAGAGTCCTCGTTTGACCTATCAGCGGTACTCCGGCCACGGTGATTCCGTAGCAAAGCTTGGCCAGCCGCTTCTGGGATCTGCGCCTTCGATCCAGGCAGCACATCTGATTGGTACGGGATTAGAGTCCTTGTCTGCGACTTTGAGCTCGTGTTTCTCGTGCTGACCTCAGAAATTATCGAGGTGTATACGACGTCTTGTTACGTGCAAGCTATGTTCGAGAGCTCCTGTTCTTACGATTGGCTGTGTGTCTGGCATAGCTAAGGGAATTGGGGTTATTTTTTTTTCTTACAATCAAAAAATACTGTATCTTTTTACTGGCACTAACTTAAGACTCAATATACCACCGGGTAAACTTTTGAGCAAATATTTTTAGAGCAACATGAAAAGTTGTCGATTCGAAAACACTGGATTATGAATATTATTTTCGAAGTAAAAAATGTTCGACATTAACATATTAGCTAAAAACTTTACCAGCAGATTTTGTTACTGATTCAAACATATTATTATCCTTCGTAATGAAATACGAGGAACGAAAAATAATAAATCTCTCTCGGTAAGGGTTTATGTAACCCACTTATATTGAGAAAGTAGATATGTCCTACAAATGGTCAGACGGACCTTCTTGGATACGTGTACATGCGCGTGGACTCTAAAAATACCTGCTCTAAAATGTGCTACGACAAACAATCTTTGGTTAGGAAAATACAGCTTGAAAACAACACATTCCCAAAGCTTGTTTTTAAATGTAATAAAAAAAAGACAATCGGTAAGTAGATACATCCCGGTTTCAGCCAGACATTGCCGTCGATGCAGCTTTTACGCCGCACATAGTGCAGCTCGGCCCCATCGCGAACTTCGGATCATTTGCAACTTTCTCTCAGTGCTCGCTTAAGAGCCAAACTTTCTCGCGCAACACGCACACACAAAATTCATAGATGCTTTTGCTCCGTCGAAAGTACTGCGATTAGAAAAGTTGTGGGGCCGCCCTCGAGGACCTTTTATACATCTATAAGCTTCGTGCAACCATACATACACGTGACTCTCGATGAAAAATCGCCATATTCTTTCGTACAACTTGAGTTTGAATAACAAACTTGCCTCAACAATAGAAAGCAATCACTGGAATCGCGAATCGAGCACAAAGTGGCGTACAAAACTTGCAAGCTACCGTACATACGCCTGCGACACAGTGCATCAACATGATCAACTTTTCTCCCCACATGATTCCCCTTGCCGTCTATACATGAGCGTACCTAAGTATGCTTTGCATAACGGAAGTGTGCTCAGGTGTAAGTAGCACGTCTCGTCGCTCAGACGTGTAAAACGAAAAAAAAAAAAAAAAAAAAAAAAAAAAAAAAAAAAAAAAAAAAAAAAAAAAAAANAAAAAAAAAAAAAAAAAAAAAAAAAAAAAAAAAAAAAAAAAAGAAAATAGTAATAATGAAAATAACGAAGAAACGCACGTGCTCGTGAGAACAGAGGAAGACGAGCCGAGCGTAACTTCACGCTTCACGCGAGAGCTGACTCACTCTTCGTCGGCGTAAAGAAGAGGGAATAACCCACAGACACCGTCACTGGTGCAGATATAAGCGGAGATAGCCGTAGATTCACGGCTCGCGTGGGTGAGTGCCCTTCCTCTGCTCCGCTTTCGGATTATACACAAGAAGTATTTTATTTCTCGCTCCCCACTAGTGCTTTTGTTATACAAGTGTTACGCTCAGAGACTCGTTAGCTCGTGAAAAATGATGATTTTTATCTGCCCCTCTTAACTGCTTCCCGTTAATATTGCGCCGTTGGGGAGCTTTTACGATGTATCAATGTACGGTTGTGTGGGCGTATGTGCACGTAAGGGAGTCAAGCTTTTTTTTTAACGCTCGTTTTTCCTATCAGATACGAGGGGCTTGTGTAATGGACTTTTTTCATTCAGCTTTTATTGGAGAAGTTTCGGGTGTGCTCGGTTAGGCGATCGGTACGACACTTAGTCTGATACTAAACTGATGTGTCTTATAATTTATTTCGATATAACAAAACTCGGACTCTGTCAGATTGTGAAGGTCAATCGGTGTAAGATTAATTTTCGCAATTAGCTGAAATCGAAGTCTGGAACTCTTTTGTCCTTCCAACGTGGTTGGCTTCAGTGTCGAGCTTACATATTCCGAAAAGGCGAAGTTAGATGAGGTGAAAGGCGTTTTCATTTGCAAAGTCACTATAAAAAATGGAAACGATAGCAAAACGTGAAAGTTGACATTTTTTCACTCGACTCTTTTATATTGAAGCATGTGACTGTCTCATGGGCTGCTAACTTGACATCCATTTCATTATTTTTTGTTTACCATGGTTGTAACCTTAGGAGAGACTTTACCAACGTCCAGCGAAAGACTCACGTTTTCAGAACTGTTACGAAATCTCAGTGCTTTTTCCATTCGAGACATCCTACTTTTTAAAAGCCACACCCTCTTTGAAGTACATGCAGTCCAAAATTCTGGATTAAAAAATTCTCATTACTAAAAAAACACTGCCCACTTCATTAAACACGAAAAATGAATCATCTACGTAATTGTTTAGCTCTGGTATCCATACAAATACATACGCTGTATCCAACCGTGCATTAATATTCCGGGACGAGTTCGCTAAACTAAATCCCCAGTTAGTAATAATTCCGCCAACTCGACTGCCTCGTGTAATGCACTACCCGTGCCGTAGCAGCAGATCAGTAGTCAGAGGTAGCCCGGCTGTGATAGTACCAACTAACAAGCAAAGCCCAACAACTCGGAACTTCCAGCTACCGGTCCAAATGATCCGCAACTGTACATGGGTGCGTTGTCCTCGTACATGTACAAGTGTATAGATGAATGTGGATGGCTGATGGCGGGCATAACTACTTTCTTGCGAGCTCGGAGCAAGAGACATTACGGAGAGTCGTGCGAGCCCTCAGTTTGTGGGGAACATGTTCGTACGAAGGTTTATGGAAAAGTTGAATCAGCTTGGACTCGGTTATTGGAGCTGCTGTAAGATTTTCTCTTGCTGTATGAGAGAAAAACTAATACTTTTAACAAGAAAAGAAAAGACGTGCTTGTTTTAAAGATTCGTGGTCTGGTTCCAATGTACATAGCTTTGATTTTTCTGTCGTAATTTTTTTTAATTATTCATTTTGCATTAAATGTAAAAAACAAAAACAAAAATAGTTATCCATCATACATAGTGCGGTTTAATGATCAGCAAACGATAGCTTTCAATAGTATCACGTCAACCGTCAAAGCTGCCCGTATATTTGTCAAATGTGATCCTTAAAAAAAGTGGAACAATTAGTTAAATTTATCTCGTAAAATGACACAATTTGGCGACTATGGGAACGTCAACTGGATTATCATATATGTATACGCTATTTCGAATCAGCCTCTGAAAGGTATTACATACCTGTACTTTAGCTTTTAATACCTTTCGTCTGACCTAAATTCAGAGCTTATATGTCGACTCTTCGTGTGCACTTGAAATAGCGACTCAGATCCAAGTAATTTGCCGTATTTCGTAGTGATTGACATATCAGTCGTGTAATTTATAACTACTCATACGTACAAACGATATAAAAAATCTCACGAGAGACCAAAAGAAATTGGTGGACACGTGAAACTCCTATTGATTCAAATGACGCCGTAGATTACTGAACGAGTGAAAATCAAAACTGTGCCGATCGTCAGAAAAAAATACCCTCGAAGTTGCTGACGCATTTGATCGTTCCAATTCCAGGGAAAAAGAAAGGAAGGTAGATAGATATTCCAGGAGGTAGATTGGCTGTCAAACGCACCACGGAAAAAACTATACGTATATAGTTTTGGATGTTCGAGGGAACTTATCAAATCAACTTTACAAATGATCCGTCGCGAGTTCCGCTTGGAAACTTTTGCCAAGAATTCTTCTCTCGCGGGTGAATCGAATTCCTTTCGTAGGAACGTTGAAAATCACTCGTGTTGGTCTCTCGTTTAATTGGACGGACGAAAGTTTTTCCTTTATCAGATGGGAAGAAATATGAATGTCCAAGCATTATTTCTCGTAATTTTGGCAAGCGAAAGTAGAGGAAGACCTGCTTGGGAGCTCGCGGTAACCCTTCCAGCAGCGAGGCTAATTCGAGATAGTGCGCAAAAGCGGCCGATCGATCGCGAGGTTCCGCACCCGAGTGAGAGAGAAGCCATGAATTTTGCGAGCTGTACAAATGCGCGTAAAAATGAATGCTTGCAGGCAGAGGTCAAGGATGAGCGCTGGGACGTGTTGTATTGTTTTCTGTGGTAATTTATTTACGCGTCCCCGACTTGTTTTCTTTACCTGCGTAATTGCAGGGCTGGCTATTGTTGCCATGCATGGTCGTTAATTACGTCTCGTTTTATAGCCACGAGGCGATGGATTTTGCTCGTTTGGATGATTATTTATATGTATATACGTGGGTCATTAAATTCATTTTTTGTGTCAAATAAGCTTTGGATGATGGTTTTTAGGAAGATAAGGTTGGCTGGCCAAGTTAAGATGGAGGGATAAAAAATTCGCCACTCAAATGATTTGTTTGTTTGAGATTTCATCAGCTGATGTATAATCAGACAGATACATTCGTATATGTTTCAAGATCATTGAATTAACACACAACACTTTCAGAAATTTTAGATGATGGATTTTACTTTCGTTTTCTTGACTTTCTTGAAGTATTTTTTTGCAATCATAATATTAAGTAGTATAGATCTAGTTTGGTCAGCCATGCATGGAAAGTAGGTTTCTGCTCACTTAGGATATTTGACGTTCCTCAAATTATTATGTATCATTTTTAAAAATCTTCATTAACGGATGTCTCGTTTATTTTCTTGATAAATCCTTAGTAGCACAGATCTTGATAAAGCCGCATGCGCAAAAAAAGTGTATCGGCTGAATTAAATTCACTCCATTGATGTGTATCTTTGGCGGTGAATAATAAGAATTTAAATTTTGGTTCTTTTTTAAATAACATTCAGTGGTATATATATCCAGTTAAGTCAGCCATGGGTGGAAAGCAAGTTTCGGCTTACTTTAGATATTCAAATCAGTGTTTGGTTACAAACATGGAATTAAGTAGTATAGACATGGTTTAGCCAGCCACGCGTTGTAAGCAGGTTACTGCTGTTTTCAAAAATTTGATGTTGATTGAATTAATATGTATAAATTTCGATAGTCTAAAACAAATTATTCTTACATTCATACATTTAAAGATCACCTTATCGCAAATTTCATTGCGTATCTGCGTGGCGATCTGAAATTAGGCTGATACCACAAAAGGGTGCTATTTCTTCTCCTACACAAGAAAAGCCGTCGTCTCACGTCCAGCTCGTAATGTACCATATAGGCGGTAAAAAGGGGAAATTTATGCGAGTGCGAGAGAAAATAGGATAGTCATAGCGAAAGCCCGTCTCATTTTATTCTTTGGACACAAAAAAAGATGCACGTTGAAACTCTCGTGGCGGTAAGTAGTCCAGTCACGATCAGCCTCACGTTTTTGTCTCCCTCCCACCACCACCAGTACTCTGTGCATGTCTGGTTATGCTGGAAAACGCCTTTTCAGAGCGCATCTGTAGCTGTATTTTAGAAGTGAGCCTTTTGCGTATTCAGTAGTACAGGTAAACGTTTGCGCGGACGAGGGGATTGCGAGAGTTTCAGGAGGTCTTTTTGAATATCGCGTACTTATAGGTGTTGTAAGAAGTGAATGTGAGATTCATTCAGATTGGTTATTGGTACAGATGGGTGGACAAGAGAAATAGTGGACAATTAGGCTAGAATTTTTATTCTACTTTTTTTTTTTAAATATGATACTCTGCCCAATCAGTCATTTAATTTTTGGAGCGATGATTTTACAACTTTAAGGAAACCCAAAGACTTTGCAGTAGAATTGTCTTACCAAGGATCCTCATAATAATTCCATAGCTACAACGGAGAACTAAGATTCACGAGAGTTTTGTATCAAAATACATCGAGCGTCTACAAAAATCACATTTTTTTCGAGTTATTGTTCCAGATTCAACTCTCCAGGACAGAAATGAAAAAAAAAAAAAACCATAAAAAACTCCCGACTAAACTTACATACAAATTCTACTCCATAACCCTCACGTATCTCGTAAAAAACACCCCCAGCTTTCAATAAAAGATACGAAAACATAGCCCAGACTCGGAAAGTTAAAATTCCATCGCCCCATGATTTTCCCTGGAAATAACACGCAGAAGCCGAAAAAAAATCTAATAAAAAAAAAACAAAAAAAAAAAAAACACACGTGAAACTCGACCGCTCGCCCACGCGCGGGAAATCCTATTACACCCTGTAAAACTCGTGTAAACTTTCCTCGCCATCTGCGCATGGCCACGCTTTTTCTTTTTCATTCCATCCTTAAGTTTTCCTCATTTTCTCAGGAAGGCCCGTATCGATGCACCGGTCACGGCATGCTCTTTTTAATCCAACGGCACGACGCCCTGCACGAAAACGATATATAACACACACGCGCGCAAGCACCCCGTGAAGCTGATAAGAAAAGCTCGCCCTATCGTGCTTCTGCCGTTGTTGTCTATTTTTTCGTTTCACTGGACGGACGGTATTTTTCCTACTCTTTTGACCGCCTGGCCTGGTGGTGTTGTGTATCATAGAGCGAGGGAAAGAGACGAAAGAAAGGAACCTAGAGAGGATAAGCGTAATGGATAGGAGCCAATCGATCGTGGCTGGCAAAATTAATTGGATACCCCCTGGGCTTCGGTATGATTTAATTTGTAGAGTTATTTTGCTATTTTGTACTTCGTAAGCGTAGTATTTGATACATAATTTTTTTTCGCATCTTATTAAATGTCTTGTTACCTTGCACTTATAATCAGAACGCAAGAAAACTGCGCAGTTATAAAAAAAAAAGCCTTACAATTTTCGATTCGATTGATCCGAATGTTTACCGTCCAAAAATACGCCCAGACACATACGCGTAGGATGCGCACTTTAGCCGGCAGCAGTAGCGTAGACGGAGCTTCAAAAGATAGAAGCACATACCCGCTGGCTGACTTTGATGAAACGGTCAACTTCGGTAATCCTATTACGGAAAAGAGGAGCGGCACTAGTAGCCGGGACGCGTTTGCCCGCAAGGTCAGCCCAGGTACAATGGAGGGATGTCCTTTTGATGAGAGACGCAGGTTGTATTTGTTTGTTTGGTGATTTTTATTTTTATCTGGTACTACTACTTCTCGAGAAAAAGATTAATGGCGTGGTTTGTATTTTTTTAGTAAGTGAAAACTCGATCGGTGTAAGGAGTGAGGAATTTTTTCGAAGCTTTTTCAAATCTTTGCTTTGGAAAATGCCGAGAAAGGCGAAAATAAACGCGAGTCGAGAGAGTCGAAATTGAATTTAAAGGGAGCTTGAAAGCTCAGAGGATTTATTAAATTTTTTTTCTAGAGTAAATTCCACGGGGCGATGGATACAAATTAATTTTCAACTTCAAAGTGTCACGGAGACGCGAAGCAAAACATCAAGTTCTTGTGTAACTTGAAATTATTAAAATGTACTTCTAAAAATTCTTCTAAATTACGAAAACAAGAGGAGATAAAAAGAGGAAGGTTGTTTCAACGTTACAATACGAGTCGGAAATTTCTCGCTTTAAACTTGGAAATGTCGATCTTCTGCAATTTTATCGCACTAAGGAACTTTGAAATGAGAAACGGAAAACATCTGCTGCCCGCATCTCTCCTCTCCAAAACTGTGTATTGCGTTCTATACACATCGCAACTGTTCTCAACATCTCAGTTCTTACAGCACTAATTACAGAAACTTTGATGAAAAAATATTTTTCGTGCCTCAAATACATGAAAGTCAAACTCGATACCAAAGTTAAATCGAAGCAGAGGTCAAAAGCGGCGGGGGGGGGGGGGGGGCAAAAAATTCTGTCATGACATTCTGGCACTTTTCGACTTTTTACTCTTCTCTTTTGAATACGCACTTGGCCTTTCAGCCACAGCTACACCGGTCTAAATTTAAACAGCCCTTTGATCGTCGGCGTCGAAATTTTTTCTCATTTGCTTTTTCTAATAAACGAAAACGCATGCAGTCAAGTTTTTTTTGCATACGTGGGTGTACAGATGAACGCGCAAAATATTTAAATCAAAGGAAGTACGTATAAAGAGTGTAAGGAGTGAAATAAAATGACAAATATTTACGAAGCAAACAACAACTGAGGTGGACAAAAAAATACTTTGATATATCATTTTTTTTCTCCTTATTAAAAGTAGGATAATTTGAGAAATTATATGTGTCCCATTGAACTTGCCAGCTTGTAAAACTGGGATCTCAAACTCGAACGTGGGGTGAGAAGCATTTGACGAATTTTGCGAGAACAGCTGCCCACTAGGGAGTTCCAGGGCTCTGTTTTTATTGCCCTAAATTCGAAAATTTTTATCAGTCCTGCATGGATACTCGCTTATCATCAATTTCTCTGGTGAATATAGTTACTTTGCGAGGACGTTGTTTCATTTATCTATCTAATATATTACCCGCTAATTGGTAGTAACTTATGGTCTTGATAATCAAATAATATGGAAAGTACACTTATACATATATATNGCCCTTCACGAATATATATATATATATATATATATATATATACATACACACAGACAGTTTAAATTAGTTTACTATTTTTAGCACTTTACATATACTTACAAGGTATTGTGACGCTGGCAATGGTCATCGATCGGCTGTAGACATTAGATACTTGAACTTGAGACGCATAATTAAGTTTATCGATTAGGTTATACCAGCCATTGTAACAGAACAAAACTGCTGGACTTTAAATGAAATTTAATATATTCGTTTTATTAAAGAGATTTTTTTGTTATCACTTAGTACTTAGTGATATTATAAGGATCTATAACTCAAATTGAAACAATATTTGATGTTGTAATTTTATTGCATTACAACTACTGAGGCTAATTAAAAGCTTAGCTCTTGCTTGCACGTTGGCTCTGCTGATTTGTGATCCGAGTTGACGTAATTTTTATCAATTATAATGAGGCTCTGTGTTACAAGAGGTGTTTAACCAGTAAATCGGCTATTAGGTGGTGAACGACTTCCAAAATGGGTATTAATATTTCACACGAATATTTTTTTTTTATAAAATTGATTATTTGATAACTTTGACTAGATTAACATTCTGTAAGAACTTTACTTCAGAAATTCAAGTTAACTTAAAAAATCCTTGTAGCTCAAAAATTGGAAAGCAGGAAAGTCACATGACCGCAGTGAATACAAAAAAACCATGCTCGCAAACTATCCAGTAAACAAACTAGTAATTTATATTTTTGAATAACAAAGTTTACTTTTAAAGCATTTGAACAAACACTTTAATTCTATGACGCAAACTTTTTTCTACGTTTTTTTCTCTTAATACTTTAAAAGCATTTGACACATTAACTCATTCTCAAGCTTAATCATCGATGACAACAAAAAAACATTTATCTCTCTGAGAATATGCTTATCGTTAGTAAAAATTAAGAAACCCTTCTTCCACTCTTAAGCTGCGCAAAATTGTGCGATGGCCACAATTAAAATAACAAGACCGCGTTTCATTTTTTTCTCTCTCCTTTGACTGCAAGAGCTAATGAAAAGAAGCAACACAGAGAACGAGGGAAAACGCACGAGGAATAAACTGGCAAATTGATGAGGTAAAAAAGAGAAAAAGATATAGAGGAGCAGCTGAAGGTCCTTTCAATTAAGCGGCAAATAGCTCGAGGAGGGTGGAGGAGGGAGAGTATATACGCTTGCGAAAAAGCGCATGACTTCAAAGAAAAGAAAAGTTCTCGCTCAAGTTTGATTCGATTACAATTCTACCTGTTCTTCTTTTCCTTCGTCGGACGTCTGTTAGGATGATAAAATCTCATTTCCGGGCTCGGAAGATTCGAGGGGTGCGTTATTTTGCGTCTCGTTGATTTTCAGAGCACGTTTTTGTTGTGCAACGAGTCAAGGCCGAGGCTGTTGTCACAGCTCTTTTTCTTTGGCTCATCGTGTTTGCTCTGCTATTTTTGGAGTGTGCCTTCTGGCTATGCGTAGAGATGCCTAGAGATGCCTGCTATTATTGTACTTGGGCACTATTGTACACTACTGCAACTTTTTGCACTATTCCGTACACGTTAGCGATTTTTTTTTCTTTTATTCTTCTGGTGATAGTTATGATTTCTGTTTATGACAGATTTATACATTTAAACACGAAAAATTTACACTTGCATTATTTTGTTTGATTAATTTGAGTGGATAGAAGATTCTTTCCTGGTGAAAAAATCAACTAAGTAGTAAAACCTTAGTCACCAACACATTGGATCAAAAAAGTAACAAAAAAAAAAAAAAAGTGCATAGATTGTAAAAAAAGCTGAGTACTTAGATGATTCTGTCTTGAATGGCCACTATTCGGGAAGTTTCTTACAGTCATTAGTATCGTTTCAACTCATAATTTCGTTCAATTTCGTGTCTTAAACCTGATCGAGACGATACACGTCTGCGATTAACCTCTTCTAGTCGACCTACGCAAGGCAATATCAATCGTATCCAAAAAATACCACCTGGTGCGCACAACACTTATTTCTCATTAAACCAGCGCTATCAAATCGATCTACTCACGGTAGGTGTACGTGCTACCCCCAGACGCGTGTACGCGCAACGCAAAGTTTATACCCGAAGCCCTTAAAATATTCAGAGCGCGCGAGCGAGATACTCGTAAAGGCAGCCAACTACCCCGGTGGCCCAAAGCCCCTAATCAACTCGGATAATCCTGGTCGCTGTAATCGCACACGCGTTCGTATCCACGCGTAACTTTTAATCATCGAATATTCAGCGGATCCGCGCGATTTTTCCTCCACGGCAAGCGCACCTGTTAGTCGACGGTAAACACCGAGCGGTGATGAAAGCCAAAAACACAAATAGAAACATGTGAACGGGAAATGGCTTTCAGTCGCACGCGACGACTCTATCGAGAAGCCCTTCTCTCTACCTCTCTCGAATAACAAAAGAAAAACATCGACACACGAGAACAGACAGACGAAAGTCTGTCCTCAGGGTTCTCGTAATAATAATGACCATAAAAACCTTCCTCTGGATTTTCCATACCTTATGAAAAAAGGATAGCACTGGAGCAGAATAATGTAACTACCCCACCAGAATCAAAATACATTCGAGCCGATGGGGGTTTTGTTAAAAACTCGCGCGTAGTGTCAAGTTTTAAGGGTGACTCTTTTCACCCTGTGCACTGTAAGCCTCGCGTGCGTGTGGGTACGTGGAAAAGTTATCCGGAAACTTTCTTTCTTATCCAGAGATATGGTATAGGGCGAAGCCGTTAATGACGGGCTTGATGAATTTGTATTATGCATAAGACTCCAGAAACTCGATCGGCAAGGCATTACGTAGGAGCGGCTCCACTAGCTCGGGTGTGTTCGTAGGGCGCTGTGAGGGGGTTTCTAATAGAGCTGTTTTCGTGAGTACTTTGGGATCATCTCGAATTCAATGAGAGGTTGGGAGGAAAGAAAGGGGTTGTATTTTTGACACAGGGGTAGTTTTGGGGTTCATCGAAGCGACGCGTGTGGACACGTTTTGTACGGTTTGCGCGTTTATCAGCGGTGAGAAATACATTTCAAGTTGAGTGCTACATCGGGCTCTGCGTTTGCTTTGTCGCGTGTGGATGAAAACCACCGTTTGCTCCCATTTAATAAACTGGGAAGGAAAGGTTGTCGGTTGATATGCATACAGGCGAAAGTAAAAGTTGAACTCCGGCAACGGAGTTTGATGAATATACTAACAGTTACGGAACTAATAATTGTATATACACACACTCGGTGGAAGGAGTATATTATTCGCATTTCCCTCGAGGTGCAATGTGGTATTCGTTGCTTCGCACCATCGAGGCATGAAGATGTAAACACAGTTGAGCTACTCGAACGAAGGCTATTATTTACACACATTCCCGGAATCGTAGCCAACACCTCGCTGCGATAAGAGTCAAGAGAAGAGTTTAAAACTTCGCTTTCTTCTGTCTGAATGTACACAGACGCACATAGGTGTATTTATCACAAAATAGTACATAGAGGAGCTGGGCAGGTCACATAGCGAGCTCGAGTCTCAGAGCGTCTTAGGAGACACCACCGTTTCATCCTAATCCTGGATACTCTTGCTCGCACACGTGTAACAACAAAAGCTCGTTACTGCACTACAAGGGGAAACAATACGATGCTTTCGTAGTTCACTGATCGAGGGCTTGTTGCACGAAAATCACGCAATCAGGCTTTTTACGATTAAAAAAGCTAACTTTAGCCCGACGCACCTTTCTACGAGATAAATCGTACGATTAGAGATTAAACAAAACAGAAAAAAAATGGGAACGAGCGAGTTGGAGATTGATAATCTCTTAATCTTCGCCCATAAGCGCGGCGAGCCGGCTGTTCATCAATTATTAAGAGCCAGGCGTTTTTCTCGCCGAGTGATCGCGATCGCGTGGCCCGTACACGAGAGCGCCAGCCAGACGTCGACGATAATTCACGTCACGCGAGCCTTTGCGCCCACGCCTTCTGTATAATGTTATGCACATAGATGCCGCAAGCTCGAGCTGCTCGCACTTTATAATCGTCAATTTGCAGACCCCTCTCCCCTCCATCCCTTACCGCTATTTTTCTCACCCAACTTTTACATCTGTCTCGGGCCTTTTGATATTTTCCCACGTCTTCTACTCGGGGTCGCGTCTCCTCTTTTACCCCCAGATAGCGATCTTATCTGTAACCTTGGGTGTGCTGTAAGGCTTCCGAGGCCAATCGCGTGTACCCTTTTCTCGGATACTCGAGAGCAGAACCAGTGCAAAGGGCTCTCCCTATCTCTCGCCCTGCAGCGATTTTGGTGAACTCTCTCTCTTTCCACCCGATGCTTGACTAATTACTCCTGCGTACCTCCTGTACCAAGTGAGATAAGGTTTTCCATGTGCGCGAACTCGAAAATTCGAGCCCCGGTGCGCTACCCGAAATTACCATTAGGCTTGGCAGGGTGCACGGGACGAGTTCGAAATTCGATATCGGGGCGTCCTTTAATGCTTGCGGTAGGGTTTCCTTTGACCTGCAGAATTTTCAAGGTGTGTGTGTATGTATGTACGTACGGAGGATGTGGTGGTGAACGAGAATGGAGTGCTCTTTTTTAAAGCTTTTAATTGAAAATTACACATTTTTAAATGCATGTTTTGTCAGCCTGTGGCTAGTCTTACCTCACTTGTCTGTTTCTACTGAATTGTTCAGATTATGTCAATTCAGTGAGTCAAGTCAGATAATAGTAAGTGGGCATTTTTCGGTACTTTATACCTTGTATATTTACTACTGTGTGAAGAGTGAAGTTTACTATACTTTCAGCTAGAAAGATCAGAACAAGTAAGTATCTTATCGCAGAATAAAATTGTGACTTAAAAGTTTTAAGTAAAAATGGGTTAAAAAATTGTAAAGATATGATTTCATTGATTAAGTAAAAATAATTTTTCATAGCAGGCATTGATTGATAAAAACGTAAAGCGTTAATCTGCATTGTATTGTAAGCAAATCGTCGACTTTAATTACTTATAGTCCATTGTACGTACAATAAAAAATTATTTTTTTATTTTTTATTTAATTCATAACAGCTTATCTTTATGATTTCTTCATATTTTTCTTAAATCTCTAATACTTATGTTTTCGAACTTTTTCAAACAGCCGAGCGTTGAAAATTTGACATTACACACCCGCCAGCTCCCTCGAAAAATTCAGAATATATCACAAATAAGTAGGAGTCGGCTGACTAAGGCTTCCCCTACCTTTTCATAAATTTTAATTGACCCACCAGTCGACACTTGTCGAACACCGCAGTTATTTATAGGTATGTATATACATACGGTCTCGTATTAGGCTCTGGTTGAGATAGATAGCCGGTGGGAGAGAGGAAGGGAGAGAGATAGGGTTAGTGGCCATAAGAGATGGGAAACGAGGGTTACACGTATACAGGTACATCCGATGGTCCAGTTTGGTCGGGCAAGCTGGTATGTGTATATTACTTGGGTTCTAAGTTATTTCGGGAATATATACGAGTCTCCCGAGGCCTGCCACTCTCCTCCCCATCGATTTGCCGCAAAGTATGACCAAGCGCTCGGCTACTCGAGCTTGGGCTTTCAGTGTAGAGGTACTACTACGTGTGCTCCTCGCTCCTCTTAACTTTCAATCGTTTGCTCTCTCTCTCTCTCTCTCTCTCTGCGCATCAGCAACTCCTTACCTCCATACATGGAATGTGATCAAAACATTGTATGGTGTATACACAGGAGTGCATATTGGCAGCTGTTTAAAAAAATAATAGCTTTTGAAAAAAAATTGAAAGTAGATTGTTTCAGTTGGTACGTAGAATAGAAAATGTTCAATGTTCCGGAATAAAGATTAGTTGGACGATTTTGGTTCTCCAGCAATTCCTCATATCTTGTCATTTTTTTAGCGTAAAATCGATGTTAGCATTTTGAAGATAGTAACAATAAAAGTAATTAATTTAAACTTTAGAGTGGTTTTTCAATGTAATAGATAGCAGTTAATAGCTATTACCTGCACACAAGCACTCACTCAAACAGATTCATTATTGCGAGTGCTTTCTGCACACTTAAAGGGACTAAAAGGTGACCACAGGCATTTGTTAAGGACTTACTAGTGCGTTTATAGAGTAAACGTTTTGGTGGGTGATTCTCCTCTGAGGTTTTCTTTGAGCCTTACGAATGAGTGTTGGAGATAAAAGGTCAATTTAGGTCAAATGTCTATTTGGAATTAGACTGTTGATTTTGTTTTGTAAAGATGAGACGACTGAATTTAGGTCAAAACTTTTCAAATTAAATTGTATCATTTTTCAACAAACATTAATATTTCTAGTTTAGTTTAGTTTAGTTTTTGTTTTAATTTAAATTTTCAAAATTCATTTTACTAACTGACTTGCCACCACAACTTTCACGTTCACTAGTCTCTTCCTAACTAGATAGCACAAAAAATGACCTGCAAATATTTTTTTTCCACCACATGCAGTTTTACGGTACTGAAACTGAAATAACATCCATTGCTGCACATAAAAACTGTTTGTTATTCAATTCAACATCATTTCGTTCCTTTTTTTTTCCTTTTGTTTTCCTGATGTTGTTTCAAAAGCTCATACTGTTTTATCGAAAATTCCCAAAAAAGCTCCTTCCCGGAAAATTCTTGCTCGACAACAGCAGCATTGGCCAGTATATATTTATCATTGTTTTTTATGCAAACAAGCACTCACTTAACCCCGATTTTTTAGTGCCGTTCATAACTTATTTTTGCATCCCATTGTCAAGGTACCTCCGCTGGTTTTTTTAAAAGATAAACACGCGTTTCAGCTCCAAAAACAAAAACACAGCCAGGAAAAGGAATGGCTTGTTTTGAAATACAAAAAAAATATGATAGACCCAGAAGAAAGAATAACAGGACGTACGAGATTGATGTTTTTATTTCATGGAAAAATCTTTGAGTCGATACGAACGCACTCGTTTTACATGTAGAGCACAACTCGATTAATTACACGCAAATTCTGGTAAAAATTGCGTGGGATCGTCATTTTTGTACATATACGCCCTTCACGAGAGAAAACCTTGTGAGTTTTTTCCTTAAATATTTTCAAATGAAGTTGCTGGTCGATTTCACCAAAGGCAAAGAGGTAATGTATCGGTAAACCAAGGAAACTTCACGACTCCTGAGTGCAGCGTCGTCTCGAATCAAATGCATTCAAGGGAGTCCCAAAGACAAACAACCCCAAGCGAGATGTTGCGGTTGGTCCGTCGCATCACTACCCCCCAGTTGGTATATCCATACAAAAGCGTCAATCGAGCCCAAATAATTCAAGGAGCACATCGTCCCTCTTCGTGAATAATGGAACGGCAACTAAGTCGGTCTCTTCCTCCTTTCCTTCACTGGCGAAATCACTCGAAAGGGCACCATTCGCTTATACTTCGATCACTCGGATGTGGTGATCTCCCCGTTTGCTTCTGTATACCGTGAGACTATTGTAAAGAGATACACGAGCTATAAATTTTCCTACGCCAGAGCAAAGGATAAGGTGTTTAGTGAATATACTCTGTGGTTGCAATAGCATTTTTCGTATAGTTATCGCGTATGTTGTGTTATTGGGTGGTTCGAGGAGGAGCGCGCGAGCACACGTACTGCTTCTTGCATGGCCTCGATGATCTTGATAGTTGGGAAATTTATGAGCGAGCATCTGTCTTCGATATCGGACCTTAGGGGTGAAAAAAATTTGTTCTTCTTCTTTACAAAGCGAGAGTACTTTATATGCTGGAATGTGTTTTTCGAAGGTTACTGTGATATGGTTGTTGGTTAAAAAAAAAATTTGTTTTTATTGATGATCATGATGACGAGTGAGGGTATGAATTAAAACATTTGTGAAAAAAATGTTGATCATATAATTTTACACGTTTTATTTCCATGTTCTACTATGCCCGATGTCTGCTCAACTTTCTAAATAAATTATAAATGGTTGAATAGTTCATCAAAGTATTTGTTTTTTAAAAAATAAAAAAAAATACCTTTCAAACTTATAAGTATTTAATTAGGGAAATCGTGTAAATATTTAAATTTTTGACTGAGTAGAAAGAGGTAATATATAATTTAATAAAAAATCTTTTCAATTTTTTAATTCTTAGTTGTATTGCAATTATTTTCACTATTTCAATTTAAAATAGTTTTAAGGATACCCCAGCCACTTAATAATTTGTTTTAGAAACTTACTCATTTCACCAGGTGACAGAACGGATGGAAATCCAATTATGCAGAAAATTGTTTTTCCCATCGAAATGGAGTAACATCGAGAGTGATTCATAGGTTATACCAAAACTTTTTCTAGAATCCATCTCCCGTGCCAGACTCACTTCCATTCCGAACGTCCTACCGTAAATCAACTGTCCCCCGCACCTTCTTCTATTAACACACACAACGCATCGAAAAAAAACTAGAAGACAAAAAAATATATGCCCATATACGCTTCGTAGAAACTCACACGAGCCAAAAGGCAGGTAATATTTATATGTGTATACGCAGCGAAGATATGCATTTATATACACATACCTACCGAATAAATAATGGAAGAAGAGCCGATGAAATACGTGAAAAGAGGCGAGAGCTATATAAGATACATGAGGTGTATGCGTTCGCGGCTTTTTCTTTCCTGTTTATTTGCTCGCTATCAAACGCGCGTCAGACACGCAAGATCTGTGCAAGTTGTTCAAGCAGACCTTCTTCTCGTATAGCACGATTTCATAAAAAAATAGTTGGCTGAGACGTTTAAGAAAAAATTTTTTTTTGAACAGGTGCATCTTTAAGATTGAGAAGTTTCTCTTCCAAGTGTATTTTTTGGTTTTTTTTTGCACGAAATTAATTCAAAAAAATAATTTTTTAAGATCCATAATTTTGTATTAAAGAGCTATTGAACTAAAACTTGGGTACTTTTTTGTAAGATTGACCATACATCTACAGATTTCACTCGAGAAGCTTCGACAATTCGTAAAATCCACACTGGGCTTATACTTTTGCGTGATTCTTTCATCTAAATTTACTGAATATTCACTAAGGTGAAATAGATAAGAAAGTCTTTTTTCTAGTAGGTAATTATAACTTAGGGTTCAGATAAGATTGCTGGTTCCATAATTTTATTTTAAGTTGAACTGATTAAACATATCTTAGCTCGTTATTATCTTATATAATCGTTAAAAAAAGATTTAAGTCATAACAATGGGATGAAACTTCTAAGTATTTGAATTTTACCGAGATATCATGTTTATGATAGTTAAAGCGGTAGAGTGGAAGTCTTGCCATCAACGAATGCCACGTTGGTTCGAACAGTGCTCAGAACTGATCGTTATATACGCATTTACGTACTGACGCAATCAATCGTATGCAAATGTATTGCAATTAATTATTGGCTTTTTTTTTTAATTTCATAATTTTTTACATGAATAAAATAATCATACAGGTATAACATAAGTTAAATGATGTTACAAACTAATGATTTTATGATCTTCAAGTATTATAATTTTTAACCGAAATTTTTGTACCAGATTGCAAGGGTGTACAATTGTCTGTAAATATTTTCAAAAATTTCTGTCAGTATTTTTATAGGAAAAGTGTAGCATATGATATTTTAAAAATTTTTCATGATCCGTAGTTCATAAAATTGTACCAAGATTTTGTATACTCTACGTCCGATTGTATGGATCTCACTTACCATTGTGTTGTTATCACTGAACGTACAAACTAGCTATATCTACGATATCATAACTGGATATACCTGCATGTTATCAGTATATTAAATATAAATCTTCACTAAAAACTGCTAACATTTTTGCTTCAATGTTAATTAGTTATCTTAAAATTCACCAATCAGTAAACTTGTTTTATTTACTTTTTTTCGACGATTGGCCTGCTTACGTGACTTTACCCCATTTTGCCATCAAAACCATCTCCAACTTCACACCAATACACCGTAAGATCGATCGGCAAATCAATGGTATAACTCTATCGCAATGGATCATCGTATTAGCGAAGATCAAAGCTCCTCCCAAAAGTGTGCCGTGTGAGCAAACAAAAAAAAAAGAAAAAAAAAAAAAAAACAGGTCACGCAAAAGCAGTCCCTCCGTATTCAGAGCGTGAGTCCTCGATAAAATCCGCATCAGGAGCGCATATATCGAGCCATTATTGCGAGCTTGTATCGACTGCACGTGTATGTATAGACATATGAAGCTGATGCGAGAGAGGCAGGGATTACCGATTTTCTACATTACGCCCTAGAGTACTAAGTACACGAACGAGATCCCGTATAACTGCGTCGTTATGACGTCTCTCTCGTTCGGTCATTTTGACTATGGGTACCCCATTATCGGAATTTCCCCTTTGGCACGCGCGTAATGGCCCCCCTCTCGTCGAAACAGTGTCTAGATTATCGTCAGCCTTCGTGACACTATTTTTATTCATGGGTCGCCCACTTGCATACTTTTCTCTTTTTATACATATAAAAAAAAAAAAAATACTAATACAGAGCTTTCCTGGTGGTTTCAAATAGAAAACTCTTACGGATTATGTGCGTTGTATACTCGTGACTCGCAGCAACACCTATCAATTTTCTTTTCACCTATTTACCATTGACCATTTCCTTTACTCTACAACAATGTTTGAGCTTCAATATAAAAAAAAGAAGGAGATGAGCAGTCTGTAAGAAAAGGCTCGTTTACTTTCATCGGAAAATCTATATTGGAAAAACTTGCATCACCTCAGCGATATAGTCCTCATACGCAATCACGAGAACTGTAGTTACAGTGAACCACATCAGAACTGAACAGAGAAAATCTTTTAACGTACTTACCATTTTAATACATCGAATAATCAAGTAGATTAAACATATAAAAAAAAAAAAAAACATGGCATTACAACACCCCAAGCGTGATCTCGTCGCATGATAAATGCAAAACAAGCCGATGTATGAGCATCAGCCCCCCTGCGCGTATACATAATTAAAACGAAGAACTATTTATACAACTACCCTGTATGCATGTACATATAAGCGACAAACTCGTGGGAGCGCGAGTAATACGCAAACTACTACGTTTACACAGAGTTAAACTTTCTGCATGCTGCGCAGCCGCGGCTTCGGCAACGCAACACCACCTGTTCGTTTTCGAGTCACACGCACACATACTCGCACGAGGGCTTATAGTGGGAGAGAGAGAGTGAGGGGGGGGGGTGTACATCGGAAATTCTGCGTCTTAATGCGCAAGGGAGGACTCGCTCCTCCCGGCAGTAAACATGCAAATGACTAATATTGAGGAGCGCGCTGTGTACCTACTCATCCACCACTTATTTTTCCTTCCCTCGCCCCCTCCCCCGTGATCCAATTGAACGCGTGGGAGCTAAATTCACTCCTTGTACTCCTGGGGTGCTGTCTTTCTTTATCTCCAAGAGACGCGAGTAGGACAGTGTGTCTCCGCATCGCTCGGGGCTGCGTAAGCGACATAGGAGCTGTGTCATTTGATATTGTACGAGGAGAGCGACTTATCTTATCGAGAGCTCGGCGGGGCCCTTTCGGCTCTGAAACACTACTGCTCTCTGCGTGATCCTTTCACAGAAGACGCTGATGGCGGGATTGTATAGCACGGGTCTCGAGCCGAGTATGATGGATTTGTTTTTGCTTTTTTTTTATCTTTCGAATGCGTCGTGTTTGTACTTATTGATGAAAGAAATTACATGGAATATGAATATGAGTAAATAAATTATTGCAAAATGTTGTATAGTAAAATGTCATTACGTTTTGACGTAGGGAGCGAGTCAAAGCAATTCTGTAATAATAGAAAGTTGATCAAATGCCTTATAGTGTTTACTTTTATGTGCATATTACTGTACAAAAATATATATTCATTGTAACAATATCCATAAATTATGTAATACGCTTTGTATTACTCAGTAGTATCAAATATAATTTCATTAAAAAATGGTATGGTATTTGTGAGTTGTATGTGGATGTAAGTCTTGGACAATTTCATCAAACACCTCAATAACCACTTGCATAAATTCGTAGATTTAATAATTAAAAAAAAAAAAAAATTATAATTACACTAGACCTATACACGAGTACCAATACTTGCCTATTTTGTAAGGCTTAGATGATGTGCTTCAGAATAATAATATAACTGGACTATGAATAATTAACATAGTATATTTGTCATTCCTGATGATCAGATAACTTCGATAAACGAGATAGTTCGTTTGATCATACTGCGAGATATCGTCGATTTGTCACTCAAAGCTTCCTTGTTCTTAATTCACAAGCATACAAGATGATGTAATGCGCATGATATTTTAGCTAGATTAATGGATTAGTGGCTTCAACGGAGAATTTATTCAGTGGCACTGCATTTTCCCACACAGATATAAGCGATCGATACTCAATTGGGGTTAAGTGGCAGTACTGATTTTGCCTTTTATGACATTAAGAAGCACACGTGCTCACTAATTTTACAGTTAACTCGGAATATATTTTTAGATTTTTGAAAAGTGATACAGTTTATTCTTAGTTTTTGATTATGTAGTAATTATATTATTATGTTTATCAGAAAAATTTAAGTTAATAATTGTATCCCTCGTTGTTAATTTACTGTATGTTATCAAGATCTTGGGAGAGAATTAGTATCTTTATTTTCTGTTTGAAATAGTGTAAATGCACAAGCTTGCAGAAAGGTCGTGATCACCTAAATTTATCATTACCTCGTGAAAAAAAAAAAAAAATTAAAAAAAAAAAAAAAAAGAGAGGAGGAAGAAATATTTGGAACGTGAAATGCACTAGACTGTGCCGAAATAGCTTGGAGTAATCAGTAGTAAAAGCTGGCAATTTATTAAAGACGGAGGGAATAAAGAATAGAACGAGGCTCGGCTTGTATAGCTCGAGGAAGGCGTTATTACTCACGTACTTTTCTCTCAAGCTTAATTGTCCGAACAGTAATGATTTGTAAGCAAGAAACAAGTTTTTTAATTTTTTACATACATGTGGATGGATGTGTTGTCGAAATGCTGCATTTGCATGTTGAGCTTCAATTTTATTTCGAGAATAGGTCACTTGGGACAGTGAAATTCGAGAAAAATCAGGTAGAATTCGGTGAAATGTAACATGTTAGCTGACAGGCTTTTAGAGATATTAATACGCGAGGACCTGCGTTTTTCAGAGGTCTTTTTCAAAAATTGTATTTTGTATTTTCGAAAGGTAATTTGACGGGAAATTAGCACCGATGTAAAATAAACATTAAAATATTTTAATTTATAGATTATTTGTTATTGCACATTATTAAATCATAGCACCTCCAGGATCCTCTGATAATGCACAACCTGAATAATTTCAATTTCTCGCCTCTCGTGGAGATGTGTGTCAGATACCGAAGTAAATATCGATTGAAGGAATAATCAATATTCTTAAAATACTTTAAATGCATTCATTATTTACAATACAACTGAAAACTGGCACAAGCAATTTTTTTCAATTTTACATTTTCATCCATTTTATACCAGAAAAATTTCACCATTGTTCTCTGAAGAATTACTCGTAAAGTGATTTAAGGAAAATTTTAGAATTCAAAGCATTTGTTATTAACGTTGATATAAATGAAAGGCTGCTACGTTAAAAAATTAGCTGGTGCTAAAATCAAATTATTTAATTTGCAATTTAAACGCAGCATATTATTATTCTACGATTAATATTGTCTGATAACGAAAACAATTCACTTCGGTTGTTTCAAGAAATAATTATGGTATGTAAAATATTACTTCAGGTTAACTTCCGATAATAACTTATAATACGCAGTGAGAATTATTGTGAAAATTACTAATTGACTGTTGAACTGAGAAAGTTTTTAACAATCGCAAATTCAATTTAATACCCCGTAATCATCAAAGTCACCCTCTTCTATCCTCCTTAGTTTGCAACGTCACCAAGTCACCACTTACAAACACACGTATAAAAGCGCGAGCCTTTAACACCGTATTCTTCATTATTATTGAAATCATGAAGGTTCGTGAAACTCACCTGAGTGAAGTAGTAATAGTAGACCTTCATGCCACGATCGGTGAATAGCTGGGCGAAGTAGATGGATGGACAGATGAAAAAGTAGTCACCCACTATGTCGGCTATCGCCCTCTGGTATATGTAATCGTCTTTTGGATTTTCCCAGTCTGTGTACTGAAACATCATTCATACACTTTTTGATATTTTTTGTAGAGAGTAATGGGTTTTTATACATTTTTATCTCATTTGCATACTATTTAGGTACGTCGAATATCGGATCTGATTTGTTGATGATGAATTTGTAAATTATACTTGCAAACGAAAATTTCATAATATCCTGTTATTTTATAATTGAATATTGTTATTTTTAAATTATGTGTTTGATTATGTTTCACTTTTGTTAGGAATTGTAATTAATGTTATCAAAATATCTTTTCTACTTTAGCCTTTCATTAAACTTAAAAAATATATACAAAATTTATTTTTGAACCAGATCAATACCATTATTCTCTATGTTTTCTACTACGTTATCATTCAAAAGAAATACCACCTAAAAAACTAGTAAGCAAGTTAACTGTTTGTTACTGAAATAGGATAAAGACAATTTAAAGTTTGTGATTTTTAATTTAATTTAATTGTAAACTAATGAGTCTCAACATTCCCAAATTATGTCACCATTATTTTGTTGATGTAACACATTAAAAAAAAAATTTTTTTTACAACACCACTACTTCTAATACTATGTTCAACATAAAGTTTTCTAGCAAAATATAGTGTGAAGTATTTCTAGGGAATAAATTTTACTATAAAGTATCTAAAAAAACACTTAAAAATCCTTTTAGGTAATTCTATTTGTGCAAGCATACGCTTATTGTGGTAAGAAAATAACAGCAGAAGTGAGTAAGTAAATTTCCAATTTTTGTATTTTTCACGAGGGACAGATAAAATAATTTTTAAGAGAAACTTTAGGAAGCAGGTGACGCCGCCTTTGCGTTTGATAAAGCATAAATTAATCTATGCAGTGACCCCGTTTGGTGGACTTCATCGATCGCTCGACTTCGAGAATTCTGTTTTCTTAATATCACGTAAATCAGTAAGTTTTATACTCTAAAAATTCACTTTAGAGCCTTGACTTGTGGATAAAAAAAGATTTACGTAAAAAAAATACACATTATTTTCGTATCCTAATTGTCCTATTATATGTATCACGAGAGAAAATTAAACTGCAGTTCGTGATATCAGTTTTACCCATGGTTTGAAATATTAGTGCTTTAGCTAATGGGTGGTACAAATAATATATTCCGAAAGTACGTACTTCAGCCGTTAAATATAATTTACGAGGCGGTAAATGTAAAACCTGTTGAGCTCAATATAAAACGCAGGTTAACGTTTATGATGTATTTTCGAAAAAAGTCAATTATATGATTTTCACTCGACAGTGTTGTCAAGTGGCAATGTTAAAAATTAATTAACAGCTTTTAGAAGTGTTTATTTATTTGAATGGTTTTAAAAACTTTTCTGTCACGCTATTGGATGTACCCATGACAATTTATGATCACTGTGTATATATATATATTTTTTATATATATATAACTAAACTTGAACGGACAGTGATATTTTTATGCTGTTAAATACTGGTAATCATCAAATAATTTTTTTTACATAAAATTAATTCTAACGGATACCTACACGACAAAAGTGAACTAGTAAGTCAAGACTGTTTATTTTGACGACACTCTGTGGATACCCATGCCTAACGTAGTCGTAGAAAATCTCAATTTTGTCGATTTCTTGGTCTATTTCCTAAGTATTAAATCACAACAATGCTGTAAAAATCTAGCGAGGATCGTCATTATCGATGAGTCATACTTTATTTTGCACACTAAACTCTTTTGCAGAAGAAAAAAATTCATTGGAGGTTTTACTCCCTTTATCTAAGCTCAAAAAAAGCGACTCCCTGACCCTAAACGTTTCAATCATCCGCAACCTCCAGTGAAACAACACGCCAGAGCTGGCATTCTGCAGCCAGGCGAGCAACATTTTCACACGTACACGAACCAATCACGGCAGCGCCTCCTGAATCGAACAGGCGCGAGTCATCCAATTTCCTTGAACGACGCTTGCAGAGCCCCACCAAGCCTCTCGACTCCGATCAACCCACCCCTTCCTCTTTTCTCTGTCCCACCCCCCTGCAATCATCACTATCACCATCGCCGTGTAAGCAAAGGTAAGCGCGAGAAAACGAGGCCTCCTCGACGGTGAAATTGAATTTCTCGAGGCCACCGCGTTTAAAGCTGCTCGAGGCGCAGTAGCTTCCCGAGAGACACGAAACGTTTGCGTAAAGGCGTTACTCGGGGATCTTATTAGGACGCCTCTCTTTCCTGCATCATCAGCCTTCGGATTTGAAACTTGACGACCAGGCGTTGTTTACGCGCGTGTGTTCTCGTGCGGGATTACCGGGGATCCGCGTTTGGGAACGTGTAGGGCGAATTTAAAAAAAGAGCCGGCTTGTTTGCCGATCGATTTACGGTGGCGTTATTTACTCGCACGAGCTATGGTTCGTTGTTTGTTTGCCTTGCACTCGTGTTTGTTGTGCAAGTAAAATTTCTTACGCTTGCTTTACACCGGGGTTCTAGAATGCTATTGGAAAAAAATAGGTGGTTTATTTCAAGAATAATCCAAACACGGGGTTGTTTGCTCAAGTATTTAGTGGAAAATTGATGGATTCACAATTTTTTAGGAGAAATGATGGGAAAAGTGGTTAAATAAGTTGGGAAAACATGGTTTGTATTAACTGATCTCCGAGTGAATGTATAAATAATCAAAACAGGAGGAAAGACATCAAAACTGGTAAGAAATCAAATGTGGTTCATACAAAAACAATTTTTTGTACCAGTCTCGATTGAGCAGGAAGCTCACCTCTCCTTTTTTGGTTAATTACAACTTTTACTTAAGATTTTTAAGTAGAAAGAACCCTGCATAGTCAGACACCGCATGACCGATCCTAAAATGTTATAATTGTGCCTGCACCAGTTCAAGGAAACCTGTAATTACTTTACAACGAGAAAAAGTATTAACCAATCACCATCCAAATAAGTCAACACTGAAACTTTCCTATTAATTTTCCAACTGTTGCATGCATGCGGGCATCAGACTTCGCACTTACTAGTTTCCGCCAACTTCGAGACACCCAGCAGCAATTATATGGGGAAAGATTCTTGCAGTATTAAAGTTTCAGGAATTCAACGCTATTCGCAGATTGGGATGACTCGTTGTTGCAAAGTTCACTAATTAATTGAGAGTCTTGGCTCTGTTTCAACTTTACAGGATCCAAGTGAGTATTTTACGCGTATTAGTCAATTTTTTTTACCCACGTGTTCCAATTCACAATGTCAAGCAAGTGAAGTGCTACCTCTCAGCAAAGCTCGATTAAACACTAGTTGGGTAGAGTAACAAAGTTCGCTTTGTTTGAATTGAAACCAGAAAAAAAAAAAAAAAAAAGGTTTCACAGTTCCAAACGAAGAGCAGATAATCACACCCTGGCAAACGCAAACTCTCGATCGCTTTGCTCTTGAGAACCAGATCTACAAACAGATTTATTTTTGTCTGATAGCTCTATCTTACATTATCACCGTTTGGGAGGATAATTCGTTCCCGGGAAATTCAATCGGAGAAAATTGTGTGGTTGAATTAGCTCACCAGATCAATTGCTCCGTTTGGCGACCGCGAAAGCTCGCTGACATCGATATCGAAATGCCAGTGAGTGCACGTACAGTAGGTAGAGCGAAAATGAAATTCAGCAGAAAAGTTCCACCACCAAGGCCGCAGAGCTGATGGTAAGGAGAAAAAGGGAGGGATCAGGGACGTATTCCTGCGTTTGATCCTACCAACTTATCTGTGAGACTGAGGTGGGAGGATTAGGGAAAGAGAGGCCTGAAGTTGGCAGTTTTAAAACAGTTTTGGGAAAATCTGGAATTTAGTGACTTTAGAAATTCTCTGTTATCTTATAATCATAATTTGTATGAAAGGTCAATTCGTGTTTGTTTATTTTTTTTTTTTGTCATGTTCACTCTGACCTTAAACATATATAATTTCACTATTTTTTTTTACAGATTAATCATTGAAGTCCTTGCACGATAGAAATCGATAAATTTCGATTATTATGTTTCATATGTTTTTAAAGATAGGCATCAAAAATAATGCAGTAAAAAATGTTAATCAACGATTAAGATTTGTCATGTTTGGAAAATTAAGATATGCGTAGACTAAATTTGTTCAATTCTCGTTCGTATAAAAAACTTGACTTTTTTTCCTTTCCTGTAAATTATTAATTTATTTACTGTTTACACAAGAGCCCATTAAACAAAATTAACAATATTTTTAGTCACAGCTCTCAAAGTATTCTAAAAAAGTTTTTCCATGCAAGAGAAATCAAAGCACGGGCATCTGTTGGCCAAGCGTTCTCATTCAAGTTTCTATATAGACTCTGTTTTTGGCGCACGACCACAATTTGAGGTCAGGACGTTTCCAGTCGTATGAATCTTAGCCAAAATGTTCCTCCACAACTGTCGTCCAACAGTGGTCGCCCGAAGTTGTTGCCAGTTTCCGAAACACTTTCATGAGTGGCACTCAAAAGTTATCCCCACAGTTTAATTTAGCAGCCAACGGAAGTGGTATTGAAATTCTTTTCATTTTTGTTTGCAACAGCAATCGTTTCCTCGCACTGCTCTCGAGCACATACAACTTTTGAGTACATGGTCAGCAAAAATGAGTCCACGATATTGAAATATGTTTTCGACACGTTATTTCGCGCTGTAAGCTGTACGATGGTCTCTCGTAAAATATCTATTCCGAAAATTCCCAACTTTTCCCAACTAATTCTCGCACCTTAGACCAAAGAATGCCAATCGTAACTTTTTCCAGCAATTTTTCATGAATTCCGTTTGATTTTCGTGAAAAAACTTTCATCCAAAATATAGTTTGACGCGCGCAGCGACAGCCCGCCGTCGAGCCAAAGTGCCCTTTCGAGTCTCGTACTTTACTTTCCATTACATCCCCGGCGTCCTGCAATCTCAGCCACCTTATGGACTCCCCGGGGTGCTCGTACCTTCTTCCCTCTTATTGTCTCCCGTGATACGTTCGACGGACTTATAAATCGATTTATCGCGCTGGCTTCGTTGTCGCTCCCGTTCGCATTTTCTTCGCCGGCTTCGCAGAGTTTGCGTAATATTTTGCTTGCATTAAGATGAAGAGGAACAAAATGATTTTTTATGCTATTTTATTTTTTATTTTTAATGAATTGGCAAACAAAACTTTAGTTTTGTTTTTAATTTTTGTTATCAGGGTTTACAATGAGTAATTACAATCCTTCGGCTAATATGATAATGTTTCGATCTTCATTAAAATAAGCCAAAGCGAGATGTTAATCCAAATCATAAAAACGTAACGCATTGTGTGCGATTCTATTTCCTCGGAGAAAAATTCATTAATTTAATGCACAGCCTTTTCTCATCGTGTATAAAAATTTCCTACTCGTAAAGCACACACGTTCATAATTTTTAATTACCGTGGGTAAATAATACAATTAGATTTGACACCAAAAATTAAGTTAATATTTTCAATGTTTAAACAAATATGAAATGTCTAATGTGAAAACATTTTTTTGCATCGTGATAAGTAAGCGAGGTACTTTTAGCCTTATAAAATTTAGGAAGCGAAGAAATAAGCTATCATTCCAGTACAAAAATTAGTCTTCGACAATCACTATTAGAATCCTATTAACGACTACGAATCTGTCCAAAAATCAGCCCAGCAACGATCCCAAGCCGATGTGTAGAGAGTCCACCAACATTTGTCCAGTGCCTACCCACGTCATCAGCCCAAAACCGCAAACGCGGCCCCGCGACAAAAATAGAAAACATCGAGCTGGAATATTATGTATCCCACGTAATGAAAAGCAGCGGGAGAAGGATGACGTCCAAAGCCTGGCTGGAGGGCGAGTGCAGCAACGCCTGATTTATTTTCGCGGTGGTAAGCCGAGCGCGTCAGCTCCCGGTTGCAACTGTACCCCGCGATATACTACATGCTGGTCGTTGTACGCACGGGTATGTATGGATGCGATGCCGCGCACAATAGGGTCACAACAGACACGAGGAGCAGTAGGCACGTCATCCCTCGGCTGCTGCATTATACGCGAATAATTTCCCGGACAATTACTTTCGGGGACGGCTCTGCACGCGGCTACTGCTGCAGGCGACGGCTCGCCCAGCCCCTCCTCCCTCCCTCCACGCTCTTAGTTCCCTTTGCTATTCTTCTCACCCTTTTTCGTTTCTCGCTCACCGAATGTATTGTCGTCGCTGTCTGTCCACACCTACACCCCGCGTTTCAAGGATACATTATTTTTTTCACTTCGCTTCGGTTCCATTCACGACTTTAGTTCCCTTGGCCTTTGTTCCAGAGGTTCGGACTATTTTTGGCCTCAACAGCGGAATGGTGACGACGCAAAAGACAGTATACTTACGTACGCCCACCCAGTTGTTGTATTTGTTTCTATTTTCAGGAATGTTCTTTTCATCGTCTCATATGTGGGTTAGCGGGATACGATGTTCGTAGATGAGCATTGCCTACATATACCACGGCATTATCACTCCAATGCTCTTGCGAGGGTGGAACTGGTTCAAAGTCGTTTGGGATATTCTAAAAATATGTCCAAGTGCGTGTTTACGTTTTTTTACTCAGATGTTACGAAAGTTTTTCCCCTATGCACGTGTTGATGAGATTTTTGGGGTACGCCTGTGTACTCTGCGGTTGCGTGACGATGTGGCGTAGTGATTAATTTCAGGAGTTCTAAAAGCGTGGGTACAATTAGGACACGAGCGTAACTTTATTTTTTAATACACACCTGACTTTTATGAGTGAAATCTTTTTACGTTTGTTTTGTAGGTTTGATATAAATGTACAGTATAAAGATATGATGCGTCTGATTTAGTGAAACAAAAAGAAAAGTATCAAACGTTTATAATCCATGAGCGATTTATCTCATACTTATAGTGTATACAGAAGACGATCAAACGGGTATTAGAGGGACGATCCTGCCGCGAGATGATTAGACCTCGTGAGAAACGATTGAGTTTCTGAAATTCGTTAAATTACCATGACTAAACTGTTATGGCCAAGCTTGAAAGTTGTAAATCGACCCACGCACAAACGATAAAAACTTATTGATGGAAATAATAGCTCGTAGATCGTAGTTTCGCGTTCATGAAAATATTTAAAAATATCCGAATAAAATGCTAAAGATCGAAAAAGTTTAATAACACGCTTGCCGTACAGTATCACAGTGACAGAGCTTTCCTAAATATGCGAGAGGGAAAAAAATATACTTGAAACGTCGAGGTAAGACGCAGGCACGACAATGGCCATGGAAATTCGTGCGACTTTCAGCTGAAATTTTTAAATCGCGTCAAACTCAGGGCGCAGGGCATGCAAATCAGTCTCCCTCCGCTCACGTATGTATTGTGCCATTGTGCTCCTGCGAGTGCTGTTGCAACGCGAAATCAGCAATTTGCGATGCAGCGTCAAATCAGCAGCAGCGAATGAAAAGTTTTGTAGCTCTCTCTCTCTTTTTTTGTAGCTCCGATTTGCAACTCTTCTTACGTAAGCGAGAGAAACTTAACGAGCTTCGAGAAGCTGAGCGCGCGTTACGACACAGCTCCATCTCTAAGAGAATATTGTGTACTGAAATTTTTTTTATAACGAATGAGCAAGAGTGTTTTACGTACAGCTGCTGATGAGCGTGGTAGTTTCGTTGATTTTTCCGTTGACGATCTTACGATTTTTCAGAGTAGCATTTTATCGGCACATCGTTTCCACTGAAATATCGTGTAGGGGTTTTCTCGGGCTTTCGTTTAAATTTCAATGACACGCAAAATTGGAGGTTCTGCAAAGGCTCGTTTGGCAGAGCAGTGGGTTTGATAACTTGACAAATACCTAATATTTATGAATTTAATACTCACAGATTTCAAATACAAATCATCTTGGGTCACTTTGATGATTGAACCGTCTGACCTAACTCGTCTGTTTCTACTTGAGTTTGTAGACTCCAGTAGTTTTCAAATTAAATCCCAGGCATTTATTATTACCAAACGTTTGTACGTATGTTATAGACTTTATCAGTAGAAAGTATATTTTTGGATAACATAAGTCCTGCAAAATAATCCGGAAACAAAGTCTTATGACAAAATTCGAAGACTACTTATACTTGTATCTAAAGTGTCCAAAGTTGATGATTGAGCAAAACTCACGAGTAAAGGGACTCTCATACTATGGAAAAGAAAAACGACGCTCTGAAATCATGAACAACAAAAATTGTTATCAACACCCGTTCCCTTGCATGAACGAGCGAAGGACCAAAATCACAAGCCACAAAATCGTATCGACTCGATCGAAGTTCCGTTGCACGCTCAAACGCCTAATTAAGCGGAGCCTCTTCTCCGTTCCTATACCATCGAAGCACCTCTTATCGACGAGGTACAGAGGCACGCCTCTTCGTCAAAGTCAAGTTCCAACCAGCCTCGCCGGCGTCTTCTGCACCCTCGGCGCTTTGATGCTGCGCAAATTTTGTCGTCGACCCCCTCCTGCTTCCACCCTTTATCGCAAACACACTCCCCATCCCTCTCGTAACGGGGACCGATCTTATACGCACAGGCTCTTTGACTACGGCTACCGATATGTTGAAGTGGTAATTACCACTCTGGTGAGCAAGGGGAGAAAATAAGAAGAGTCGAGACACGCGACACTGACCAACGATGTGCTTTTGCAGGGGAGTGAAGAGGGTACCTTTAAAGTTCGTTGCCTCGTCGAGTACCACCGCCGAAAGATTCGAGCGAAAGCTTGAGCTTTCGACTTTTAGCCAAGAGGAGACTTATCTACAGTCACACAACAATGGAGGAGCCCACTCTTGTTCTCTTTGCTGTTAAAATCGTCCCAAGAGCCATTATAGGTCGTAGTTCGTTGCTTGAGAGCACATGGATGTGTCTCCCGACGGGCAATTTCTTCCACCTACTGAGTCCTTTCTTTTTTCTGTATACCTAAACGAAAACGCGGGGGTGGTCCTTTCTTATTTCGTGGAGGTTTTGAAAAATGTCAAAAAAGCCGAGGGCTCTTGAGAGGGTCGTTTTGAAAGCCACTTGGTACCGTTGTTTCGATTATGCTTTTTATCTCAGTTAAGAGGGGTATCAACTTTTGGAGACACATAACGGGGAGTTAAGGGATGTCTAAGTTTTGTATTTATAGGTTTTCTTTTTAATACCATTTTTACATCGATATTGCTGAGATTGCTTGTATCCGGGGAAAAGGTCGTTTTCAAATCACAACTAATTTTATTATTAAGAGGGTGTGTAGTATCTCACACACAATGGCAGAAATCTAAATAGAAATTACTATTTTGTCTGGAAAGATAAGCTGTTTATAGAACTTCTACTGTTTGATCGATAATTTTAGCTTTTATCAACCAAACTTTATAGAAAATAGAAATTTTTGTTCGGAACAGTGAAAAATCATTGACCGACTAATATCACTAGATTTTGGAAGTATAGATTTCAATAAAAAATTTTGATGGTTTTTATGTTGGATCACTTCCAGTGATTCAAATTGAAACTGTTAATAAAAAACAAAGAAGTAATTAATTACAGAGAATTATCAATCAAAAATTGATTTAACGTGAAAATCTAATCTCTTGACAAAAATAAACGCACAAGGATATTTTCAATTTATTTTTAACATGATATTGACAAGGCAGCAATTCTTTAAGCGAGAGGAAAAATGTGTGAGCTCGGGCGAAAACTGATTAATTAAATTTTTTTTGACATCGATTTTCTATACGACCTACATGTACAGTTTGTAACCTTTTGCTCACATTATTTGAAATACGGAGCTCAGGTATTAGTTAGAAAACGTTTTTAAATAGCTGAAACGTGGGATTTATTTTTAGAGTTAATATTGGCCGCGTTGCTTCAACTTTTTCGAAATGTGTATTGCCATAACTATTTTTATTATACATAATAAAAAATTTCTTGTTACGAATTTGTCAACATTATTGATGAATGAAAAAGGTGTCATTAAACGCTATATTTATTTTCAAAAATAATAACACAATTTACAATGTAAGAAAGTATCGATGGATAAAATATGTGTTTCCAAGTTTTTCCGGAAAAAACTTATGAATTGGAAAAAATGCCATTCACAGATCTTCTACACCATGGAGTAATCCGTTACACTTGTCTATCAGCGTAATTTATGTGATTTTAAGTTTGTAAAAACTTTCAAAGTTAAGAGGTTGTCAATTGAGTTCGAATGCGCAAGTTCCTCTGCTTTTACGGACTTATTCGAAATTTTCCAAGCTTGTAATTCCTCCACTTTAACTTTTATGCACCGGTTCAGGTGTTGCATAATATCATTGAGAATAATGGACTTTGTTTGGTTTTATTTTTACGCTGTTATTGTTGTGGTTTTAAAGTTTTGTTTTTCTTGAAAGATCGATAAAATTTTTGTTCAAGTCCATCGAAAGTAATATTACCATCAACTGGTATTATTAACGTTGTTAAGAATCTAAAAATTGTATAATTATTTATTCTTGTCAAATACAATAAATCAATAAGAAAATAAAATTGTTAAAGTTAATATTGTCAGAAAAAAAATATTAACAATGACAAAATCATGTTGGTAATGTCCAATCACGTTACAGTTATGAATGACGACAACAGTTAGTTCAAATTTTTTTACGTGTTTTTAGTGGTAAAAAATAAATCTTTTTACTGTTCCATCTGATCGATCAAAAATTATAAAATTTTGAACGCTCACAAATTTGTTGCACAGTTTGAAAAAATATTAGAAATAAGTATTTTAAAATTTCACTATATTCATCATCAAAAAACTCAAAAGCTCAAACTAGCTCAGAGTTCTAACCCATGCCTAATCTTCCAAGAATATTTAATCAACACAAATAAAACTCTTGTTAAGATGAAATTACCATAAAATTAAGTTATGTAATTAAATAGTTAGCTTTCAAACATAAAAAATGTCCAATCTTACCTGGAAGGCTATGGCATCTCGCTCAATCTTGGTCATGTTTTTGAATATCGTGTTGATAATCTGAGTGAACTTGCTGCGGTCCAGTGCCGTTGGATTGTCCTTCTCGAAGTACTCAATAAAGTCGTACAGTATGAAATACGTTCCTGAAAGAAGAAACGAAAGAAATCGTTTATACTTTTTTCCATCGATACCAGACGTGTTGTGCACCCTTTTTTAAAGATACATAACACGTGTTCCAATTTCATAAGAAAAATATTATTCTGTTCCTATATATTATAATATAAAATCAAGAATAATCAGTCATAAAATCATCTCTCATTGGGTTCGTCAAAGCCCTAGAGTAGACCTCGTAAAATCACGGAGACAAAAAAAGACTCTTTTCACGGCGACGAGCTCACCGACCCCATCCCAGTCTCAACAACTCAGGTAGGCTCCCATCGGTGCCTCGGCATCAATGATACACGCCATTAGAAATTTTCTACTACTCCATGCAGCCGTATCCACCCTCATCGGGCATACTTTGCCCATCATCTCTTCCATTATGAAGCCTTTCATCAGGACTCACGGGGAATCCCCAAGCGAGCCCCAACTACGCAGTCCTCCTTTCAATGCCTTCCTTTCGAACAAAGAAAAAAAAAGGGAGAATGCTCTCGCCCATTTTTCCTCGGAGATTTTCATTAAACACCATCATTCCGCTAAATAAATTACACGCCGTCGTGGACAAAAAGAGCGAGACAAATGCGGGGAGAAAATGAGCGACACAACAGGCAAAAGGGTTGAAAAAAAAAAAAAAAAAAAGGATAGTGCTTACCGCGGACGCATACTTTGGATTTATACACGAGTCCCTCGTCGCTGTGGCTGCATTAATATTACAGAGAGAATAATGACACTGGGCCCGTCTCCCTTTCTCTCTCGCTGCGTTATTCAGCAATGCACTCTCTCTCGTTCATTCGGTGGTTCGTCGCTCCATTTTTAACCCTTTTCGCGATGCAATTCCACTTCGGGCTACGACAATTTTTCTCTGACGTGGTATTGAATTTACATGATCGAGCACGAACACATGGATACACGGTACGGGTTTTAACGCGTATTTTTTTTGTTTTAAAAAACAGATGGGTCAAAGTACCCGGAACACTGTCGTAGTACACTCGTGCTCGAGAAAAAATCGGGCTTGGGAAGTGTAGAACGATACGACTGTGTTTTTACAGTTTAACGTTGTTATCACGTGCTTGTACGTGATACTACTTTTTTTTTTTTTTTTTTTTTTGTGTGTAAAAAGCACAGCTGTTGTGGAACAATAATGCCTTGGGACGCTTATTTTTTCAATTTAATCGGTACAACAGATTCGCTCGATTCATGTTTTTTTTTTTTTTTTTTTCAATCTAGTTCTGTGTGACGATACTATCTCGATTTCTGCTACAAATTCATAAAAAAAAAATTAAAGTTATTTAAACTTTTTTTTTACGCGATCAATTATTTATCAATAGTTTGTTTCATGAATTTTATAAATATCTTAAATATTCTAGTGAGAAAAATTAACTATGGACATTTGATTCTTTTCATGACACTTTTAAAGTACAGTTAAAACTCATTGTTAAGATAGCAGCATGAAAAAGATTTTTATTGAACTAAAAATTTTCTATAACACTTTTTAAATCTAAAAATATCTACTGCTCTGAGAAAACATTCCTACCAGTTTCTCTTCAACCAAAGTTTCCCCAATGGTGGAAACTTGAATTTTGATATTTACTTTTTCAAAATTTTACTAAGTGAGGGGCACATCAATTAAATTAATATAATGCTATTCATTTGAAAAAATAAATTATTCATCATTTACCTAAACATAAGCGTGCATTATAACTGTTACTATGACAACTTTTTTGAATTTTTATACAAACTCCAAATTAACCATTACTAATACCACTGTATTTCTCTAAATCTCTTGAAAAATAAATAAAAACCAATTTCCATGATATAGATTTAGCCACACATTGTACGATCCTTCGTCCGTGGACGCTGATTGAAAAGAAAAGCGTACAAAACTCTATTTCCTTCTTCCACCCACCCCGTTTCGACTCCGCACTCACGGACACGGAAGAAGAGATAAGGCATAAGAAAGTCACCCGCAGCCCTCATCCACGAGTCCCGGCACGTACGCGTTTTCCTCGCTCTCACACCCGAGATAGCGATTGCAAAAAGAATTAGCCCCACACGCTGGGCATTTTTTAAACCATAGATCTCTGCAGCTACCACGCAACGCAGTGTCGTCTTGTAACTTCGTTTGTTGCGCGCGTTAATTACACTGCAGGATGAGATGTAACGACAGATGAGATAGTGGAGATAGGAGTATGGGGTTGGAATATTAAAATGATAACAAGAAAACCGATTTTTTCGGACTTTCCTGTTGGTTTGAAACTTGAAAGATAAGTTTATTTTGACTACTCGTATAGCTTATGTAATTTCTAATTGTGCAAGATACATTTTATTCTCATGAAACTAGTCACCAAACTAATGAGCTGAAAAGAAAATTTTTCAGTTATGCACAGAGCAACGAAACCAGAAAAAAATGGCAAAGGATCTATGATACTGCCAGAGTCAGCAACTTATCAGGCTTGAATACGGCCATTTAGCGTGTAAAATAGGGGTTGAAACAAGCTTGAAAAAAAAAAGAAAAAAAAAATTAACACACGAGAGCAAAAAACGGATGAAATCGCGCTGGAAGTCTGAAGGGCGCGTATAATCCATGTGTGCTTGACGCTCGCACGATGAGTGGCATCTATCAGTGTGTATAATACGAATGTCGAGCTCGTTCTGCTTCTGTCCAGTGTACCTATATTATGGTGCTCTGTGTCGTTGAGTTTTTTTCAAATTAATTAATTTTTTTTCGCTCTTGTACTGTACGGTTTTCCACGTTAGAGATGTCGACGTAAAAGGTTTTTCATCATCTGTTGAATAAAATTTTATGAATTTAAGAATATTAAAGACATCATCATTTTTTTTGTTTAAATGAAACTTCGTCTATTTAATGTCAAGTGAAATCTTACAAATACCAAGATACAACTTTAATTTGAATATTGGTGCAGTTAAAAATAAAAGACTTTTGTTAGCATGTAAGGAAGATAATAGAATATTTGGTAATAATTTTCATTTAAAAAGTGACTCTTCTTAATACTTAGCGTAAATACAAAAGTAATTATTTTAACAATGTAAGTGGGAGAAATGTCCTTATTGAGTAATGAAGTTGTTTAATATTTTTAATAATCTAGATTTTCCTTTAATATAACATCAGTATAAAAGTCATGTAAAACTTTGAATTGAAAAGTTCATTAAAGTCGTATGTACAAGCCACATGTTTTTCTTCATGATAATGTCAACTCAATTACCTTCGAAATCTCAATTACTTCAAACAAGAAAACTAAAGCAGATCTGCAAATATCTCAATTAAAAATCAAGCACGTTCCCACAATAAATCATCCCTCGGTCATCCCACGCGGTACAATGAACATTCACCCCCTCCACGTCAAAAACTTGGCCACTGTAGCCGCAAACAAGGACAAAGCCTACTACTATCCACAGGCTGCCACCCGTGGCGTCTTGTACCCTCGTCCTCCTCGGTATGAGTACAGCGACTTCCGTAAACTTATCCTCGTCACGGAAGCCCCTCCATCCCGGTGGTTAGCACGAGCTTCTTTAGACAATCAAGCCGAGCGCCGCGTTTCACAATCCCCTAACCCCATGCTCTGTCTCTGCAGCGCGAAATCTTTCCTTGTCTCCGAGAGGAAGCCGGAAGTTGGGCTCTTCCCGGCAGACTCGCTCGGCATTCCGTGGCTCTCTTCCTCTCCCTCCTCTCCGAGTTATCTGTATGTACGCAGTGCAAAAGAGGGGACCAAGGGGTAGGGTGTATTTGACGTCAAACTGGGTCAAACGCCCTCCCATCGTTTCTTTGCAATTGTAACTTTGCTCCGAGTTGCGCAACTATATGCAGAGTGGTAGCCTTTTTTTTTTTTTTTTTTTTTTTTTTAATTTTGTTAAAAGCTAGGCAGCGACGTCCATGTATGCTCCGTCGAAGGAAGATTTAGCCAGCGCTTAAAAATTCGATCTGCTCGCAGGTGATTTACTTGTTTTGGATTCGGACGTGGAAATAATCGTGCTCCCCGCTATGCGTGGAAATTCTTGTTGGATTTACGAGTTTTTGGATTCCAGCCTCCTATTCAGGATACGGGGAACATGCTTAGCGGTGGGTATAATATTATAGACCAACGGTGAATGGGGAAGGATGATTGTTGTTGGAGAGGGGAAGCAGCGTTTTCATTAGACCCCTGCTGGCTGGAATCAGTAAGTGTGTAATGATCATTGCACGCGTGACTGGGTTCCCGGATGCTTCGTATGGATAGTCGGAAGAGAGATAAGGATAGCACGCGTTTTCATCAAAATCATTTTTTTTATGATATCGAATCATACTTTAAATTTAGTGACTTATTTTTTAAGCTACGGCCTTTACAATATTTTAATAAATCAACTGCGAAAATATACATATTAAATAATAAGTAAGACACAGGATTCATTTCACCGCGGCACAAATCGGATCAGTGCCGAAGTGAATCCGTTATAATTGAAACGAAAATAATTAATTAACATTGCCCAGAGCTGCTCCTTAAGATCATCTTATCTTCTTTGGAAAATATTGCGTTTCGCAAGTTAATTGAAGAGCCGAAGCTCCCCGATCGGGAATTCCCTCATGACTGCGAGGTAAGCAGAGAAAATCCTTGGGCGGCCGAGGATGTTGTTATTGTACTGCGTTGCAGGGGAAAATATGTTTTACGAACCGTAAGTTTCCTCGGTGTACCTCACGAGCTTTGATAAATGGATTTGTAGCATACTACATGTTAGCTAACATGCACGGTGAATGTAAATTGATTTAAGTAATACATTACCGTTGTTATATTGTGCTTTGCTAGTATTGAAATTATTATACAATCTTCTGATAAAAGTTCTTAATTTATTAGATAATCCATACAAAATATAGGATCAAAAACTTCTAACATACAAAGAATCATGTATAGGTATGGCGGTTATGTCTGACCGAATCTACGTTATTCTACTTAAAAAGTCAATGGTTCCGTTACTGGCTTCTTTAAAAATGTTAAAATAACTGTAGGCATGTTACGTATTATAATTTTGACTTCAAAAAATTTGTTCTCTAACGTTATTAATTAAAAAACTAACAGTTTCGAGGTGCGTCTGACCAAAACCTGACTTTTCTACTGAAAATTTGTAGCCCCTGTAATAGGCTCATTTTACGTACTTAAAAACAGTACTGTTTAGATTACAATGGCAAAAACACTTTTATTTTTATTAAAAACTAGCATAGATATTTTCAAGACACAGCTAACTCAACATTATACATTGTACCTCGTACTCTCGACAGTGTGAACTCAATGATAGTTTATTCATACTCTTGAAATAAAGCATAGATGTTTTACAAGCAACGAAGGAACGGTCTTGTTCGAGTTTCAAGATCTATTTGCGCTCCCGACCCTAAATGTATTTCAAGCACTAGACTATTCCAGCTTGGATAGAAAACTGCTCTCTTGAAACAGTAACCAACTACCCCTTACCATGTAATCATGAACTCCAAAAGGACACAGCTTATGTTGGAACAATACCGATTTCCTCGTTCATTAAAATCGAGATTTAAAAACAAAGAAAGAAAAATTCTCAGTTGGTGACACACCTAACTCTCCGTTTTCCATCTTTCTCTCTTCTTAGTCGATAACAGAGTAACAGGAAAGCGGCGTGTGCGAGTCCCCAGGTAAGGATGTAAAAGAAAAAAAAGAAAATAATAGAGAGGGAGAGAGCGAAGCCCCATGGCCTCGAGATGGTGTCCCCGGGGATACCGTGCACAGTAGGAGCACCTGCTGAAACACGCGCGTGGAATCTTCCGTCCTCCGAATGGAGATAAGGAGCTCAAGAATAGAGGAGAAGAGTTCTCGCGCGTGTGTGTGCAGAAGCAATAAAGAAAGCCCTGGCTGCCCTGGGGGGAATAAGTGAAATGTCGAGGAGAAACGAGGAAAGGGCTGCTGCTGCTGTTGCTGGGAAAGAAGCGCAGATTACTTGTAGGTAGTGTTGCGAGCAGGAGCAGACGGACGGGTGAGTAGATATGAAAGCAGTAGAGCTAGGGAGTCAATAGATGGGTTGGGATGGAAAAAAATAAAATGAAAGTAGAGATCCAAATGAGTATGACAGATGGGTAGAGACTGCTGTGTTTTTTCTTGTCTTTTGCTCTTACATTTTGGTAATGACTCAAAGCTATTTGCTTCAGCAAGGGATGGATTCTGTTTGAGATGGACGACTTCATGTTTAGTTTCCCTGTGAGTGTGAAAAGAGGGAAGTTAACGAGATGTTTTGGGTTCTCGTCGACGTACAAGAGATCAAATGACGTAAAAATGGGGTAGGTCTTGAGCAAGGCTAAGTCATGTTGGGCAAATATGGGGTAGGTAGACTCTACTCAAGGAGTGGAGAAAAGGAGGGGAAGCAGGAGGCTTAGAGAGAATGGAAAACAAAAGAGAAAAAGGTGTAATTGTTATAGATTGGAAGAAAAGCTAAGCTGAGTGCTGGTGATTTCATGTCAGACGCAGATCAGATGGAAGGGTAAGTACTAGTATCCCAGGTGGACTCGCCCGTTCGTTCATCAATTCAAAACTGTCAACTGGTACTCTGTCTGATGCCTTTCGAGTCTATGCTTGTTGTGTACTCGTAAGATCCGAGATGGTTCACCTTGACAGGTGCACTTGGGCACTCCAATTGTTGTCCTTCCTTTCTTGTTTCACTTTTTCTTTCTTGTATTTTTTGAGGCCATAGAGAGAAAGAGAGAAAAGATTGCACGAAAAAATAGTCGACGCGTAGGTACATGTTGTTTCTCTCGTTTCGCGCGAATTAAGTGCTTTTATGCAGAGCTGACACAAACCGTGCGAGTTTATTGTCGACGTGGATAATGGTCTCTTGTTCTTTTCTGTTTTTTTTTTTTTTTTGTTGACGTACTCTTTTGTTTTGCCTTTTTTTGTCTGTTTTTCGCTCCACCTGCTTGTTGTACCTGTTATTTCAAGGTATGGATATAATATTTTGTTCACAGTGCCAGCACGTGGAAGTTGGACGTCGTAAAAGATTTTTTTTTATGATATAAGTTTCTATACGATTAAAAAATATTGACTGTTAAGAAAAAAAAAAAAAAAAAAAAAAATGAAACGTCCTTCAGTTCCTCATACAAAGTAATTTAGGAAATTTTGTGTATGTGATGCATTCCAATCGTTCCAAAGGAGTATTCACACTTTTTTCCAGAAATGTTGGCCAGGTACCCAACAAAAGTCCAATTACTAGCAAAACCTCAGCTCAACTGACGACCAAAGCGTCCTTGCTAGTATATGCATTTATAATTTTTGTGCAAAACATATTTAAAGCTTAACGATGAACATATTATTACTATAGAAGAAAATGATCTCTGATTTAATTTCATCTTTTAAGCAACCACAAAGAATATAAATTGAAAAACAAAACAGTCTGAGCAATCCACAACAATACCAGAGCCGGTCTTACTAATCCGGAAAGCAAAATCAGTCATAATAAAAGGACAGAGAGAGAGAGAGACAATCACTGTCCGAAGCTTAACGATTCCATTATTCCTCTTCAAACGGTCCGAGCTGCCGATAACAAATGCCAGCAGCATATAGCTTCTCTCATCCATTCCTTCTCCTTCTCTTATCTTCTGTCTTCCCTTCCACGATTGTCACAATGAAACCACCCAGCGAATAAATGCAGTAGAGAAACTTCATTGACGCATTGACAACAATAATAACGACAACTCGACGATGTCGATGTATATGTGTGTACATACACATAAGTGTAACAGTTTACGCACGTTGAAAAGGAGGGAGGCAACAACAATGGCCTCGTCAAGGGCACGACAAAAGGCTAACGATTTGTCTGCACTGGCAGTGTTTGCTCGTCCCAATAGACAGAGTTCCTCGTTGGCAAACTAAGCTGCCCCTCCCTTCTATATGCGTTGAAAAAAGCTCGAAGAAAGGAGGAAGGAGGAAACAGTCGCAGCATTGTCTCGCGTTCCGTGAAACCGTCGCACCCAGAGACCATCGCACGTGCTGAGCATCGTCTGTGTACAGAGTACTTATAATGACGCAGCTAAGACGCGTCTGACTGCCTTGAGGTGTGAAAAGCTCTTTTATTATCACCCCCCAGCCCTTCCGTGCTGCTGAACTCTTTTGTGAAAAATACACCGGAAGACGGAGCTTGTATGTACATCTGCCCCCACCCCCACCTTTTTTTTGTTTTTTTTGTGTTGTCGTGACAATTCCTGCTTCAATAAACGAGAAAGGCTAGTTGATTGCTCTAGATGTAGTTACCTTTTTAATTAGTTTGCTCTGTCTGTCGGTAGTGGGACAGGTGCGATCGATTTTTAACTTACTTTTGGTGAGCTGTGAATTTTTCGACTAATGAATGATTGTTATGAATGACGATACTGCGTAGTGCTGTGTAGTGTAAATAATGATCAGTAGGTGGATTTTTATCTAGTATTTACGTTTTCAGAATTGCAAGACTTTAAAAAAAGTCACATGTAATTTTCCGCCCGTCGACAGCGCGTCTTACCTAATTCGTCTGTTTCTACTTAGTTTTCAGACAATGGGATTTTTTAATATTACTAAAAAAAAATGTGTTTCCCAGCCTTATAGTGTATCATTAATAATGTAAAACATTCTTCAATCCAAAGAAATTCAATTTTTCAGTAAACTCACACTTCGATGATGAAGTAATTAGCATTATTTTTTGCTTCTACTGTGAGGAATACACAAGGTGGGAGTGAAAGACGATCCACCAGTGTTTACACGTGTACAGGATCGCAGACATTACAGGGGCGTGAGGCGTGACTCGATCTACGAGGATGGGGAGTCAGGGAAGGTATACAAGTATTCCTCTATTTTTCATGCGTGTCTTCGATTTCTGCGTAGTGCTCATCCTGTTGTATACTTATAAAGATATTGCGTTTAAGGATTTTTGTATACACACACTTATTTCCGGTAGAGTTGTTTTTCACTTATTTTTAATTGAAAGTTGAAGCTCTTTTTAAAATAATGGTAATGTTAATGTTTGATTAACATCTTCAGATTCACTGAATTTCGAATGAACAAAAATAGTTGACCATTGTAATATCCAAGTAAACATCACATAAACACAGAATGGCAAAACGAATAAAAAAAATCTTCATCACAATACACGACGAACAATTACTTCAAGAGTTAAAAGCCAGAAAATTCCAGTGCACCAAATCACAAACATATACATAAGAACAATACATTGGAAGCAAAAGGCAATGAAATCATTTCGTAAAGTTTCCGCTCCGAATAAAATCTCCACTCTCTCTCTCTCTCTTTCTTTCTAAAAAAAGTTACATCTTTCAAAATCCAAAAGAAAACGACACGCCACACCCAAGCGGGGGGGGGGGGGGGGGGGGGGAACTCTGGGGGGAAAAAAAGAAAAAGATTGAGCGCTACTTTCCGCTGACTTATATAATACGTATAAATAAACGTGCCCGCGTCCACGAGGGCGGAATTATAATAAGCTCTTGGCGAACCATTTTTCACGATACCTCCAGACTACGGGTGCCTTCAAGTATTCATCCGCTCCAGGCCTAGTAAGCAAGGAAAGGGGGAGACTTTAACCCCAGAGCGGCGGCTGCGTCGATCATCCATTTGCGGAGGGGGAGAGTCTGTTTGTATATAAATATAGAGATACGCGAGGGACTGAGTAAAGTTATTCCTCGTAGGAGGGAGTCGGTCCAAGTTTGGAAACGTTTACCGCACAACTCGGGGTATGGATGCGAAGGAGGGGAGTTGGTCCAGGGAGAATTCAGCGGACGGGTCTTTATGTGCGACCTGTCACCCTTTTCTCTCTCTCTCTCTATCTCTCGGAGCTTTGAACTTCATTTTTGAGTTGGGGAAAAGTCGGAAGATTCGAGCGTCGTAGTGCATCATGGGCCGAATGATTTATGCAACTTGGAAAGAGTGAGATGGTGAGAGAAAGGTGGATCGTTGTCACCGAGGGATGGATCGGAAGGGTATAACCAATATAGGTAGTTTGGGAAAACTGCTGCGCTGGACATTACCTTTGAGTAATTTGATTTCGTGAGAGATGATCTGCTGGATCAGGAACTTCTTTGGCTTTACTAATTAATGAAAATAGGAAAATTATTTATTAGATTACTAGACTTTTGGGAATTTCAAATAAGCATCAAGAATACTGTTTTAGTTAAAATTAATGACAAATCAGTAATTTAAAAAGTATGTCGACTTACAACAAAAATTTTACTGTGTCACTGTGAAAATTCACTGTTTTTTTACTTGATATTTATTATCTTATAGATTTATTTTAATAATCGCTTGCTCTCCCAAATTGTTATTCTTTCAAAACTCATCTCTTTTAACTAATTTTTTTTTTATGCGATTGAAAGTGTGTCTCACCGATTACTTCAACGATTTATACTCGACTGACATTGTGTTTGCCCTAGATCATATTTTGGAGCTCAGTTCAACATTAAGGATCTAGGATAGGTGTAATATTATTTGAAAATATATATAATCACCTAATTTAAATGCTGAAACAGAGTTAAACAATGCAAACCAAGCGATTATTTTTCATAAAGAAATTAAAAGTTCAAATCACACTTATTTCATGAAAAATTACTTTATGTACCATAAGTGGGTTGCTTTTTACTAGTTATAAACATAAAAAAATCTGTATAGTCATTCAATTTCAAAACCGTTATACTCTCAACGATCAATCATCAAATGTAACAATAGATACATTGAGTGGAATAAAGTGGCGTATATCTCTAAACGAGACGAGCGATTTCAGAAAAGGATGGCAACAGTTTTTATTACGAAAAATGAAAAATAGCCTGGGAGAGGAAAAAATGCCAAAAGAAAAGCTTCTGCGAGATAAAATCAGAGTTTTTTGTTCCACACGACTAATTTCCCGCAATTGATACTGACGCAACAACCCCGTAGATATCACATGCCATTCTCTTGATTGCAGATGTAGAGATGTGTATCTTCGGCCCTTGGGGAGGAAAAAAAAGATAATTGGAACGATTTCAGCCCCCAGATGTTTGCGCCAGGGATTTTAAACGAGTGGAAAAACTGTAGAGCTCCGTAACGGAGCATTTGATTGCTCGTGTCAGAGAGTAATGCTTGTTATTATTTTTTGTACATTTAATCGTTGCAGGTAATTGCAGATAACTGGAGTTTTTAACGTACGAGCAATGACAGTTGAGTTTTTTAAAGGATTATTCTCACGATTAAAATTACTCGATTTTTATCAGGAAATGATTTTATAAGTGTAGTGTTAAACTTTATTATTTTTTACTGATAAAATAAATAAATACCGATACAATAAATTTACTAACATCGACAACATAAATTCATGTACATATAAGTACCAACGCAACAATATTCCTCGTAAACATCAATTTATCACAACAGTCGAAACTTGGTTGATGATCAAAGAAACGATCAACAATAGCACCACGCTCGCACGTCTGCCAACTTCATCAAATTTCTCAGCCCAACACCAGCCGGCGGCTGTACTATCTCACTTGCGAGTATCATCGATTTCGCATGTACGAAAATTGAAGCATTTCGCGGGCGTTGGCGGCAATAAATGGAACAGACGGCGCCACCACCACCACCACCGAAACGTTCGATCATATAGATAATGAGAGGATGATGGCTCTCTCTCTCTCCCTCTCTCTTTCGTCGATTCGCAAACTGACGCCAACAACTTTGGTTTGCACGTACGGCTTCACTGCTCACTACATGTATAGTTGTTCGGTACTATTCTATATATACAAGCAATTCAACAAAAATCGTACATCGTGTATATATAGTCAAGATCACCCGTCACCCACCCTCACATTTTCGTCCTATGTATCTGTACATCTTTCTCTGACGTAATTCTTGTTGCCCTCGCGTATACTCTGATTATCTGTAAATGGCATAAGACTCACTTTTCACAAGGTTTTATTGGATCACGCTTCCAAGTTTTTGTCCAATGATGAATTTTCCTTCTGTATTCAAAAGTGACATACGATAAGAAACGATAAATGAGCATAGGCATTTGTCAATTCCAAAGAATAATAATTTCATTCAGTCGGAGTTACAAACTAAAAAAGTTTGGTATTAATTTCAAAGAATATTTTTCATAACTATTTTTAATATGCATCGATTTTAAAATAAAATAATGAAATTATGTAGCATCATTTTTGAAATATTAATTGATAATCAATTAAATATATGGTAATCCCAACGCAGCTCCTTTTCGTTTTATGTGAATTTAATAACCCCGACTTACGTGAATAAATAACATCACTTATTTATTCAACGTAACACGTAGTACCCTTGAAAATTCAGTTCAACAGATTCATCTCTGGGCATCGATGCCAAATTATACATAACGAAAGCGATATCGCGAGACCGAACCCGTAGATCAAACAAATCATTTGAATTTTCTCCTACGTTATGCTCAAAATAAACAACACGTCTGCGCTTGAATTTTCATTAGCCAAGGAATGGAAAGAGAGGGATTTAAGAAAACAGGGATCTTTTGAAGCGCAATTCACATGGATGTGGAAGTATAAATTATACGTCACGTTAACATAAATTAATAACATTCCAGTATTAATTTGAATTTCTATACTGTTATTCATCATCATGCACGAATCGATAAAGAAACATCACAAATTTTATAGTATAATGTTTTTGTTGTACCATTACTTTACGAGCAAACCTTACAAAGACAAAGCATAGATATGCTCGATTGAGGCATGGCTGCACAGTGGCTTTTAGGCTGCGCTTCTTGTAGCTCGTTGATTATAACATATGTTCTCTAATCACGAATTTAGATTTCGGATTTTACTTGCTTGGCTTGCACCTCTGGGAAACTAATTTCTGATCTGCGTATACTTAAGATGGCCTGATAATATTAAAAGCTATTTAAAATAACACGTACCCATTGTAGTATAAAAGTGCCATGTATATACATACAAAGTGCATATTTACAGGTCATTGAGGTAATAACAACTTTCACCGATGGGGTAAAATAATGTTCTACAAACTGACCATATAGGTACTATGCCCAACCAAGTAAAATGATATTTTGCTGTCGATTTCCCAATTTTTCAAACACCACTCCGAAGCCCCTACCGAACCTAACTTCCCCGAAAAATATAAACTATCCACCCCTGACGAATAATAAACAAACTAAACTGCGTGTATGTACAACTTCCGACATCGCGCAGGCTGCTCACGTGCATCTCGGCTTAGCGTGCCGGCATAAACACGCAGTAGCCCTGTGCGATGGATACACCAGCAAAGGAAAAGAAGAAGAAAAGCAGGAGCGAGATGAAGAGGGATGATCGAAATCCCGGTCGGAGCATCGATCACGCCGGCCAATTCCATTCCCCGTCGTTGCCCACTGCGCACGCGTGCACCCCATGTTTTATGATCCCAGGATTTTTCCCTTCTCCGATCCTGTAGGCACGTTTTGCTGTAATTTTCTCCTCCGAAATACGTGGGCTCGAAACTTGCATGAAACTTATGACTTTGAAGGAAAAACAAGAATGAGGGTACAACGACAAGTTATCATGTAGTTGATAAATAATCTGTCTCGTGAACATAGGTTTGTGTAGTTGGGGGGAGAAAAAAAAAACAACCAAATAAGTTCCCGTTAAAAATACAACAGCGAAGAGCTTCGGGTTTCGCGCGAAAGCTCGAGGCAAAAATTTCCAATTATCCTCGTACCGTCAAAAGCACGAATGACAAACGGAGAGCTCGTTACGCAAAAGTTTACCAGCCCGCTTTTCGATAGGAACTCGGTAAATAAGTTTCCAAAGCGTCACTCGTCCGCGGAAAACTTTTATTATTACAATACAGTCGTGCCGAGGAATGCATTCAAGGGAGAGGGACACAAATGAGGCGGAAGTTGGAAATCGGAACTTTTCCGCGCTGGCGGGATTTTTTTTCACGTTAGGGGGAGAAAAAAATGGAGAGGAAGAAAATGCGTGACGTAAAGTTAAACAGTTCTTCACTTTTGTTGAGCAATGCGTACGGGTATGTAATAGATTTGGAATCAATTACGAGCCGTTTGGGCCGATCCCATTAGTTTCACCTCAACGGCAATACCAACGTACTGGGGAAACTCGTGTAGGACGGGAAAAAAAGCGTGTAATCGCTTTCTTTTCAAAGTCGAATTACGAAAGATGTTTCTAATGTTTTACTCAAAAACGACATAATGGCTCATTAAAGAAAAGCTCACAAATACAAAAATATTAAGTACGAGATTGATCGAAGTCGTTGCGTACTGGCATTATAATTATTGGAAAGAAGCGTTATTACCATTATAAAATATTTACATTGGCGAGATGTATACACTAAAAGGAAATATTTAGAAGTAAAAGAAGAGAAAATGCTGCAGGAAAATGGTTAGAAGGTAACAAAAAAAAGATCGGCGAGAAGAAAAATCAAACAACATGATGCTTGGTTAGATTATCTGATGGATGTGTCAGTGCAGGGGTTCAGAGGCGTAAAGAAGAATTTGAGCACAAGCTTAAAGGTTTCCAAGCGCTTACTCTCTTTTATTTCGTCTACCTCGGGTTTTAACGCTTGCGTACGTGCGTGTATTTGCAAAAGGATCCGCAAAACTTCCACACGGAAAATATTGTACATATTCATTTTCTCGATGATACTGGTATGGGTAACCACGTCTGCCTCGGTCGTTCATCGGGGAGTTTTGTGTACGCCACTTGTCTGCCAGACAGCCTGTTTTGAATTTCTCATAATTTTTTTTCTTTCACTCTGAGTTTTTAGAATTTGTTTTTGTTTAATTAGGCGCTTGAAATAATGTTTCCGTTTCAACGTTTTTTTTTCATTTCACGTTGTCGACAGACATTGAAAAAAAAAAAAAAAAAAAATATCTTCACCATTACTTTTTTCAAAATTCTGATGGGTACGCGTGCTTTATGGAATTTTTTCATACGAAAAGAACATAAAGTTCTCTCCTTTTATCGCTGACACGTGCGAGGGCATATTTTTCTTGTCTCTCTGTCTATATATTTAAAAAAATGATGATATATGCTGTAAAGACGGAATTTTTTGAAATGAAAATAAAAAAAGGGCGTAAAAGCGTAAAGGGCCAGCATGGAAGCAAAAAAAAAAAAAACAAAAAAAAAAAAATAGAAATCAGGATGAGAATGTTTTATTCACAGTAAAATAAAAAAAAGAGTGAAATGAAATACTGTACTAGCTTGATAAGAAGAATCGAGTTGCATTTTTTTTCTTCCCAGCGGAGCAGGGGAGGTCAAGGTCGCCCGGTACACGGGGTATTGTGGCTTGCTTTTTCCTTCATTTGTTCGTATTTCACTGGATAGAAATATAGATATTCTTGCACACTTTTTGAAAAAAAAAACAAAAAAAAACAAAACAAAAAACGGATAATTAGACGAATTTTAAAGGACTAGCCCAGGGAATAAACTTAGACGTATATTAGAGATACGGGTGTGGAGGTCACATCAGCAGATGGGATAACGACTTGCAATTTTCCTACATCGACCATGTCAAGCTTGGGAAGTCTAAATATTTACTGTGTCCTTTTAATGGTAAAGTCAAATGTATCGTATACCATCGAACTGATATTTTTTTCAGATAACGTTATGGTGCATTCATTTTTTTTTTTTTTACTCACGTCTTGTTGGATACTTCTTTTTGGACCATACACTTTGGCTCAAAATGTCTCATCTCCGTCTAGGGAAGTATTATATCATTTTCTTGACACGAAAGAGCTGATTGTTATCATCTCTTCTGTATAAGAGATATTTAAACTAGCTAGAGATTATTCGTGCATGAATTTAAAAATCAGAGGTACTACTATCAAAGAGATTGCTATTAACTATTATAATGAACGAAATTGGAGCACTTATTAAATAAATTTAAGTACTTCCACGAAATAAAAAATTCTAATATTCAATACAGAAATTTGAAAAAAAGACTTTGTAAATAGTCACAGTAATTTCATATTTCCCTTTAAATTTTTTAATAACCATAATGAAACTTAATAACCTAGCCCAAATTTCACCTGAACGAATATATTTTTTGACCCAATAAACAAAAACAATTAATTACAAAACAGTTTTTTTTAATCCACTGTACAAGCAACAATACTTTGTTTCCTCCCGCCTCAAAAAAAAAAGAGACAAGCGATTGATGAATGTTTCATGCTCCACAGGTTTATGTACGCGAGTGACAAAATATACGGGTTTCATTTCGCTGATGCAGTTTACTCGAACGAGAAATTCAATCAAGAGCCCCACGTACAAAGGTTACACTTTATTGGTACGATCGCACCGCAAGAGAGAAACTCGCGTGCACGTGTTGTTTGCGATTGATTTATCCTTTTATATTTATCAAGCGCGCGTGAACTTGGCTGTTTTATTTCCAAACCCTATCAATTAAAAATTAAACCATTTGATTTTTTATTTTGCAAATATATAAAACGATTTGAGTTTCCCATGACTAAACTGCACTTGACGAATGACACGTACGTTACTACTTTGAAAAAAAAAAAAAAAAATCGGTCGACTCAATTGAACTATTATCGTTGGAAGCTCCAAGCCAACAACTAGTCAACTGCCAAATGAAAAGTAGGTACGTATAGCAATGTACTTTCGGCGTCCCAGACGGGAGACAACAAGTTCCATAAACAGCCTCTCGACGGCAAACATCAAAAGCAAGAATAGCTGCATTTATCTAAAATTAGAGTCCCTTTCGATTCGTAAAATATTAAGTGTGTACCGACTGTGTGGAGGACAAATCGTTTTATCTATATGTATTCCAAAGACGTCCCGAGTGCTAGTGACAACAGCCACCAGATGACCACGAACTTGACGACGAGAGACCAACCACGAGAGAGAGCACCGACGTTTGACGATTCACTCGTCCACCAGGCTATCTTGCTCCACTTGTCCAATTTCCGGAATAAATTGAGCTCAATGGGAGAAACCCACTACTCTCGGCTTCGTGTTGTGTACACGTATATTAGGCGAGTAGGCTTTGTGACGCACCACTCCCACTTGAGTATTGTAATGACCGACGCGCAATAGATGCTGTATCTGTTAGAGGTAGGAGAGCCTATTGATAACGCGGAGGTATCGATATGTTGAGCCATTAAACCACCTATTGGAAGGACTTGCAGTTGCATGATTTTTTATTAAATTTGGATTAAATCTTAGCTCCCAATGAATAGAATTAATAAAATTTCAGAAAACAAGTCTTGGAATAACAATTTTGGTTCTTAAAAATGAATTTTAATACATAGTTTATTTTTGTAGGAGTACAGATAGAAACCTTCAAAAATAATAAAAATAAAATCTTTGTAAATTATAGTACAATTGTGTCAAATTTATCCATGATCGAAATAATTATTTTTTTCATAAATATTAGATTGTTTAACTGCTATCGGGTTTTATTTATCGTTGACATTAATTAATTGAAAATTCGAGGTTACATTCTGGTTTAAAAATTAGCTTGACAAAAAATTGTTAATTTTACAATTTTTTTAGAGGTATAGTTGAGTAATCGTCGAAAACTATGATCAATATTTATAAAAGAGAATTTTACACAGCAGCTACTAGCTATAATTAGCTAAGCCCCAGCTTCCTGTACAAGAATCGTGCTATTTGAAAGCCAAGCTGTATTATATTTATAAATTACCGATAACACTTATAATTATCCTTCCCAAGGCTTTATTATATTTGCAAGATATTCTTGTGTGCGGTGCAATTTTATTTGAGGTTGTTAGATGAAACTAGGGCAAGAGTTATATTTATTCGTTGGTACATTGATCATTTCGTGGCTAACTAAAATTGTTTTGAGTGATAAAATGAAAAATTCGCAAGGATTATATTTTAGTTATGAAATTTACAAACTCTGCAAACTTTGGTACCAATCAAAAGTTATTTTGGAATGAAAAATATACACCAGTGTCGTCAAGTACACTTTACACTCTCAATATGGTAAAAAAAAACTCAAACATTGACGGCCCCTGACAAGCAAAATCAAAATATTTAAAGCTGAGTGAAAAAAAGCTCTACACAGCCAATGGGGCAACAGTGAATAAAAGTCAGTGAAAAGCAGCCACTCAATTCTCCGTTTTAGAAGCTTGCTCGCAGGCCAGTCAAAAAAGACGCCTCAAACACCATTCCCCCCTGACCTTCAGAAAAATGAGGTGGTAAGAGTGGCTTTCTCAAACCAATGCGCTAGTAAACTATTCATTTACATACACAATACAATTAATGCATTCATACATGTAATATACAATTTCAAGACATGCATGCATTCTTACAACGAGGCTGGTCAGATAATATGTTAGCAAATGATGAAATATTTACTCTAAAGCTAATACACATGCCTTTATGTGACTTATAACCTTCTGTATATACGTAATACAGAGTACATTTTTTTCGTGATAGTCAATAATCATTTAACACTTCTGCTTTAATCGTCAAGCAGTATAGATATCAAGCTACTGAATAAAAAGCGTGCGTTAGGTATGAATAACTGTGTATGTTTTTTTACATATACATGTATGCATATTAGTATTTGTTTTAGTGAGATTCATGATAAAGGTCTCGAATTTTTTGTGTAGTTAGAGTCTTTTCCAGTGACAAACAGTAAATAAAGCTGTTATAATTTGTGCTCATCATGTAGGACTGTAGTTCTTGTACTACTAAAGTGAAGATAAAGGAAAAAAAGAGGAAGATAGTGATTTACTTTTTCATTAATGATTTTCTTGTAGACTTCTCTGTTTTGAAATCAAACATTTGAAGCAGCTTTGGAAACTTAACTTAATAATAATTATATATTTATGTATATCACTACTAAAAAATTTAATTACACATTTAGAAACACACATATATATATATATGTATGTTTTTTTATATTATAGTGCTCTACGTCCGGCTTCTTCAATAA
>NW_019379587.1:3081544-3157460 GCF_000648655.2 Copidosoma floridanum
GACCACGAACTTGACGACGAGAGACCAACCACGAGAGAGAGCACCGACGTTTGACGATTCACTCGTCCACCAGGCTATCTTGCTCCACTTGTCCAATTTCCGGAATAAATTGAGCTCAATGGGAGAAACCCACTACTCTCGGCTTCGTGTTGTGTACACGTATATTAGGCGAGTAGGCTTTGTGACGCACCACTCCCACTTGAGTATTGTAATGACCGACGCGCAATAGATGCTGTATCTGTTAGAGGTAGGAGAGCCTATTGATAACGCGGAGGTATCGATATGTTGAGCCATTAAACCACCTATTGGAAGGACTTGCAGTTGCATGATTTTTTATTAAATTTGGATTAAATCTTAGCTCCCAATGAATAGAATTAATAAAATTTCAGAAAACAAGTCTTGGAATAACAATTTTGGTTCTTAAAAATGAATTTTAATACATAGTTTATTTTTGTAGGAGTACAGATAGAAACCTTCAAAAATAATAAAAATAAAATCTTTGTAAATTATAGTACAATTGTGTCAAATTTATCCATGATCGAAATAATTATTTTTTTCATAAATATTAGATTGTTTAACTGCTATCGGGTTTTATTTATCGTTGACATTAATTAATTGAAAATTCGAGGTTACATTCTGGTTTAAAAATTAGCTTGACAAAAAATTGTTAATTTTACAATTTTTTTAGAGGTATAGTTGAGTAATCGTCGAAAACTATGATCAATATTTATAAAAGAGAATTTTACACAGCAGCTACTAGCTATAATTAGCTAAGCCCCAGCTTCCTGTACAAGAATCGTGCTATTTGAAAGCCAAGCTGTATTATATTTATAAATTACCGATAACACTTATAATTATCCTTCCCAAGGCTTTATTATATTTGCAAGATATTCTTGTGTGCGGTGCAATTTTATTTGAGGTTGTTAGATGAAACTAGGGCAAGAGTTATATTTATTCGTTGGTACATTGATCATTTCGTGGCTAACTAAAATTGTTTTGAGTGATAAAATGAAAAATTCGCAAGGATTATATTTTAGTTATGAAATTTACAAACTCTGCAAACTTTGGTACCAATCAAAAGTTATTTTGGAATGAAAAATATACACCAGTGTCGTCAAGTACACTTTACACTCTCAATATGGTAAAAAAAAACTCAAACATTGACGGCCCCTGACAAGCAAAATCAAAATATTTAAAGCTGAGTGAAAAAAAGCTCTACACAGCCAATGGGGCAACAGTGAATAAAAGTCAGTGAAAAGCAGCCACTCAATTCTCCGTTTTAGAAGCTTGCTCGCAGGCCAGTCAAAAAAGACGCCTCAAACACCATTCCCCCCTGACCTTCAGAAAAAAAAAAAAAAAAAAAAAAAAAAAAAAACTAAGAAGAGCAAGACGCGCTTCCTCTCTCCAAAGTCTCCTTTTCCTCAGTGTCGCAAGTGCGAGTAGGTATCACCTCGAAGATGGAAAAAACCACGAGGAAGACTGAACTCAAGCTCTTCCGCCTGCCGAGAAACTGGCAAGAAAATTTTTCTCCCGCGGCGCAAAGGATAGAAGTGGATGACGCGCGTACTCCGGGAGTACAGAGTCTGAGAGAGTTGCAAGGAAAAAAAAAAAAAAAAAAAAAACAGCCGAGCAGGAGTTCCTAAAAGCTCCACTCGTCGCTTTTCGGCGACATGCAGTCGCATACTTTTACATGTGTATGTATGCCGTTCACTAGCGGGGTACGTGTGAATAGGAAAGGGTGTGCGCAGTGAGCAAAGGGGTGAATTTTACCCGTACTTTTCATATTTTTTACCCTTTACCAACATTACTGTTGGTGTACGTATCGCAAGCTTGAAAATTTTGTCGTCTAAAAAATAGCTTTTCAAATACGACCTTAAAGTATGGATCTATGATTGCTGGGGGATATAGTTAGTAAGCAAAATGTTTTAGCTACTATTTTGGCTTACTCAATTCGACTTGAAGATCAAGTCTTAAAAGCATAAAGTTAACAACATCAATGACACATTCATTAGATATAATTACTATTGAGCCTTTCTTGTGAATTTAAGTCAATATTTTAAATAGTGAATGAAGATTTGGAGATAAAAGCATTTATCAAAAATTAAAAATGTCACACTTGTCTCAAAGATTCTGTTTGAAACTAGTGCTAATCCAATAAGGTGAATAAAAAGGAACTTTCATCTCAGGCTTTGTGCTCACCTTCGAGTAGTAATAGTACTCGTCATGACAGCTAATATTTTGGCACAAATTGGATAAACCATGTTTAACATTTTATTTAATTCATCATATATTTATTTGCTTTCAATATGATTTTAAAAGAAATCTCAGTATTTAACCAAAGTATGAAGAAAACATTCAAGTTGGAGAAAATATAACTAACAAGTAAGTAAACAAGGTTTCTTTGAGTTTTACAATGAGTTTATTGTTGAAAGCTTACAATCTTTTATAACTACATCACTCATAATGTTACACTGCATTATAGCTTTTATTCTACTGCTAAGATATAATAACTTCCTTCAATTGAAATTCCCTCAAATCTTATGAATTATATTTCTCTTAATGTTTCTCTTATAAATTTGTTGAAAGTGAAATTTTCGAGAATATTTTACGATTAATTCATTACGACGTTGACAGTCTATTAAACAAATGTAAACAAAACAGCTCAAGCAATGAGTTTCATACAACTTAAATTTTCTGTGTTGTCAACTAGCACAAATATACCTTGGCTTGTCTAGTCTCGTGAAACACGAATGATAAGGGCTGATGGCCTAGCTATCATTGATTACAGATTTGATCCAATTGGTGTATAGTGAAACTTGTGTAACTAGTGTATTGCACTCTGTGCCGATTCCGATGAGCATGACTTTCTTGCCCCTTTTTTGAACTACAGGTACCCCACTGTGAATCTGTAAAGTATAAAAATGATGAACATACTCGCATTCACTCCAAGTGTGGTTTAACTAATGAATTTTTTTTAATTTACTATGAGAAGTGCTTTAGGATTGGAACTGGCGATACAACACTGTGAGCTGTCTACTTCAAAATCATAAAAGTACTGGCCCAAATCTCGTTCGCAAAGTATTTTGTTAACGATATAAACGGAAGATAAATTCTGTACGTAGCCGTTGATGTATTCGTAGCTAAGGATTACAACTTCTTTACTTGCGTCAATCATTTCATTAGATTCTGGAAGCTTTGCAATTTTACTGATCTCTGATTTTTGTTTCAACTTGGCGATGGCTATGTCATTAACACCGCACTCACCATCACTGGGAAAAAATCAATTTTCAGTTATCATTTTTGTAAATCGCACATTCAACTAGAAGTAAATGTCTTACCCATCCGTACTGTTTGGGTGCAAAAAAATATTGCTAATTTCAATCAAACTGCCATGATCAAAAATATCATGAGAGTTAGCTCCGACTGCATAACGTAGGTCACTGTCAGATACACAGCCAGCACTCGTTAAAATATAATCTTCCTTCAAGAGTACGCCTTCGCAAACGAACATGGAGTTCAATTTATCGAGTACAAAAATAGGTATGTTGAGTGGAAATTCGTCATTCTCAGTGCCAACTGGAACACTCTTGGCAACTTTATCAACATAAAACAGGTTTATTAATATTACATACAAGTACTTAAATTCTGCGTAGAAGGTGTCACTTGTAAAGGTGTTTATATACCTTTTGCTATATAAACTAAGTGTTTTGAATTTTACATTTTAGATGTAACATATATCGTCGTTACGTATTAAATAATAACTTTGGTAAGGCGATTCATGCTCCAGTCAACCAGATTGAATAAAAGGGTAGTATAATTACTTTAAAAGTACTTTTTATAACTTGTTGTATTATATTTATATTATTTAAACATGTGATCAATCGAATTCCGAACTTAAATGTGGAAGATGAAACAATTATTGATTACTCATATTAACCGCTTGTTAGACTGACATACTTATATGCTTAACTATTGTCTGTTTCATAGGTAGAAATAATCTGTATTGCCACTTTACTTCTAAAATATCGTTTTGAAAAGACTAGAACGGTAGTAAACTCAATACATTGTCATCAAATTAAGGATGTATAAATATATTTGGTCCTAGTTTTTAGTAATGGAATTCTGTTTTTATAAATGTGCATATTTTGTTTTTGGCACTAAAAAGTAAAATCACGATAAGAGCTCGTCCGAAAAGTAATCCTTTAGTGTTAACTATGAGTATGAACCACCTTAAAAAGTTTTTGATAAACTTAAAACGATTTTCATGGCCTAGAGGCTTAGTATAAAAATAATTGCTTTAGTAAATTATTATTTTGTAAGCAACAAACACTTACCTTCGATCACGAAAAGCAAGACAATAACGCTCGAAAGAAACATCTTGGTGAAGGAATGAAGCGCAAATGTGCTTTTTTAAAATTGTTTGGTCGTGTTCACCAGCGTATGTATGACTGATAGCATTAATCAGTACATCATTAATTTATACTCTATGTCTCACACGTTGGTTTTTTTGTTATCTATATTTCGAAACTTCCGTGAAGGCCATAAACTGTTTGAGTAACAATTTTGGTATATCTCATTTTGAAATAATAGCTAATATGTCGATGTATGAGAGACAAAAATATCGAGTACTCTATATGCATGTGTAGATTAGGTGTACATACTTACACACTTATGTTAAAATCTACTGATTTTACTGCTACTTAAAATTGTGTGCCGTAGCATTGTTAATAACTTTTAATAACTTTCATTTCCCTTTGTTTATTTAAAAATTTTTTTAAATTCGTCATATAATAAAATGTTGAATGTCAAATATAAATATCACAAACGACAGACAATTATCAAATTGCGTATAACATTAATTATAGAATATTAAGATTTATTTAAAGCAATAAAAATTTTCAACTTTTCTCTATGCCTTTAAAATTACTCATTTATATGTATTGATTCCATTTAAAAATTTTCACGTAGTAGAACATGGTAGTATGATTCCATAGGTTAGTTGGAAACGAAAAATCTGCGTTTTCACGACTCAAAAAAAAAAGAAAAAAATTTTGAAAATACACCTCCAAACGAAGAATTTTTTGATGCTGTGATTTTACTTAAATACATAAAAATAACAAGGCTAGATGCATTCCCAAAGCTTTGTTATAACAGAGTAGCGATTTTTCAAAATCTTGTGACGCCTCATTTAACATGTAAAATTATTTTTTAAATTTATTTAGAGCTGTTTTCCAAGGTTGAGTATATCAAAAAATTGACGAATAAAATTATGATTACGTTAAGGAACTTGTAGTTCACTTTTGTTTAAAACTTTTCATAAAATTTTGAAGATAATTTTTATAAATCTAAAGACACTTGTATCTGTTGCAGATTTTTCCAGAAGAAACTAACCATCAAGTACATGCACGCAAAATAATAAAATGCATGAAAAATGCAATTAAATATGACTTTGAGTAGAAAATCAAAACATTTTAGCTCTCTTTGAGTATTATGTCATGCAAATTACTCATATGAGTAGTAAAAAATGTATAGAAAAATGGATGCAGTAACATTTAGATCGCCTACAGCACATCTGACACAAGTAGAACGCAATATATTATAACGCAAGCCTACAGCATTATATGAACTTCTCATAAACTTGTTATAAACAAATTATTTTTAACTTGGCCATTTATTTATTTGCTTATTAATGTTAAAAGTTTTTTCTTAGTAAAAACAAGTACGCTTAATTCAGTGACGAATACTCATTTTTTAATCGCTTTCTACTCCGAGAATTCTTTAACGACGTTTTAATTACGAAAAAAATTTAAGAAAATTAAAAAACTGAAAACTGTGTTATGCCTTATCAAAATATCGATAAATTACGAAGTCCAAGAAACCAATTCCATTGTCTATTCGTTATCTACAACTTATGATACTTAGCATTCTTTTGTTTTTTCTTACCAAAATTAATGTTATTTATATCTTTTCGAGAAAGCTATTAAGTTCTTTTAAAATAAAATCCTAGTAAAGTTCTTCACTTTAAAAATAAAATCTCTACGACTTTAAGCACCATGTTTTTTGCTTGGGTGATACAATAAATATTTCAGAAAGTGTAGACAAATTACGAAAAATTTTGCGACTACTATTTCTCTCATAGATCACCGATTACAAAGGAACTAGTCTGAATTTGGGGTACTAACCGTTTTTTTCAGATTCATGGGTGCAGAGTTAAAATTGCCATCACATTTGTCTCTAAAAAATGTTAATTTTATTTACATCTTTAGGGTGTTTTCATCTAAACTTTACTGCTGGTTTAAAGTTTTTCATTATTAAATTATTTAAGCATGATAGTGATGTCTCACGTTAGCGAGATTTAATTAAAATTGTAATCAACTGCTTTTATTTGACTCATTAAGTTATGAATTTTGCTAATCATACATATGCTTTCCCTTGTGCAGAATTATACTTTTATACTAGCATCAACACATAAAGTTTGGAAATGCACATCGATTATTCATGACTTTAGTTACAACAGTGATTACAATTTAACAACAACTCTGACAAAAGTTTAACTCGTTTGATTTATTGAAGGGTTGCTTTGCTTGTGTTTTATTCTGCTTGTTTCCCCTTTTCCGAAGTTTGAAAACAATGCTAAATTTATCCGAAATTTTATGCATTACAACTTGTAGCTTTCAAATTTATTCCTCGCTCAAGGCAGTTGTTTTTACAGCGTAAAGAGCTTAAAAGTTTGATTACTATTTAAAAATTCATAACATTTTTTTTTAATTGGTATTCTATTACAATTTTAATGCTAACAACTTTTGTTTTATGCAGCTTCGGGTAGGAGTTTTAATAATTTTAAATGGGTTAACTATTATTTAAAAATGTAAATAACTTTTGAACTAATCAAAGAAACACTACATTTATTAAAAATTCTTACCATGTTCACTTCAAGAGCTAATTTTACCATCGCAAGTAATAGTACTCGTAAGTTATTGGAAACAACGATTTCAAAATAACTCCACAAATTTTTCAAACTCTTAAAATGCTATGGCTTATTGATTATTAATTATATAAGAATACATTTGTGCAGATATAAATACAGACTAGTCTCCAAGTATTTATAACAATAAAAGATGACTAAATGATACACGGATACTCGTGACACTTCTTGGTTATCAACAATTTTTTCTCAAAATCTAAGAACACAGCTGTATATACACTTAGGAAATAGTAATTCAAGTGATAAGTACAGGAAAAACGATTTCTTATGAAAGATGTGATTGACTCGCACAAGTAGCCAGAGTTGCCAGGAACAAGTACCAGTTAACAGCATAAATTGTCTCACACGAGTTGCGTACAATTAAAAAAAAAATTTTTTTTGTTTAATGTGTCGAACATTGTGCGCGAAACATCTATATTTTTCACACCCTATTACACAAAGTGGTTCATAATTCCATTGCTCATTTAAATAAATCGTTTACATAAAACTGAGTACTACAATCAACCCAAAAGAAACAAAAGCCAAAAAAGCCTATACCTACTACTGAATCAATGATAGACGTAACGAGCAAACTAATGAGAAGAGGAAGATTAAATCGGGTCGAGCGTGGGTGCCTGTCACATCAGTACAATGAAGCAACGCTGGTGCAACGTCGGGGGAGCCAGAAAGCTCGAGAAAGAGAAAAATCGGGGCTGCAGATTCTAACTTCGTCTTGGGATCATTTAAAATTTACGATTCGTTTTCGGATGACGCATTTGATGGAAGTGTACTTATATATATGCTCGTGTCGCAAATGGGCCGGCGGGACGAGGAGAAAGGCTTTAATTAATATATAAACACAAGGACGCAGAGAATGGAGGTCGGGGATGACGCGTGTAGGGCTGCTATCGGTCAAAGGGTCGTGAGCGTTACAGGATTTCGTGAAGTCGCCTGCAGCAGTATCGATTGTTGACAAGTTAAAGTTTGTTTTTGATGGAATAATGATTTCTTTGACATCTCTTCCTTCCTTTTTCGCACTTTAATTATGATCTGCCAATATTTAGCTTGACGAGGGCTCGTTTATTAGCTTAGCACTTAAGTAGAGTCAACGCTTTTCTGTACATATAGACCAAAACTGTTTGAAGTACTTAAAGCGTCAAAATGGAGTGCTTGAGTAATATAAACAGGCTTCGCAGACCTTGAACTATTGTTATTGTAATGTTATTGCAGATATAAATATACATGTCATCAATAAAATAGTGATTGATGATAATATTGCTTGTTTGTTTTTTATGTATTGAATGGCATAAATTTCTTTAATCCAAACTACAAGTAAAACTTAAAATATGATTCTGTTAATAATTAAAGTATCAAGCAAACATAATCTTTTCTTTGATGACATCATTTTATACTATTGCATGTAAAACTGTAAAACTATGGAATTACAAGATTAGCCTCAAAAATTCCTTGAAAAGCAATTTGTCGATAGCTTGCTGCTCAAAGGTATAGGTACTCGTATACAAAAATGAGGTGGATTTACTTTCATGTTTCGGGGTTACCCTCCTAAGCTCGGATTTAATTGCAAGCACAGAGACAAATACGTACACTGACGAAAGGGTAAGCACCGCTACCGAGGAATTGTGCAATTACATCTTTTTAAGTATCAAGTATGAATCTATCTGGTGGTTTAAAAAGCTTTATCGTTAAGAATTTATTAATGTATCATTTTTAAATATTGTTCATGAATAAAACAGTTTTGATGCAGTTGCTGTAGAATTTTTTGTATGATATAATTTTCTTTTAGAGCCGGCTATTCAACTGTTGGTTGCTGTACTCACTGACTTGTTGTGAAAAGTTACGGTTTAGTGATTCAAAATTTTCTCTATTAGTTCAAGCTGAATATCACAATTTACGATAAAAAATATTGTATTTGCAAGCATCAAAGTAAAAATAATTCAGATAAGTCAAACAGAGAAAAAAAATTTGTCTATTAGTATGTAAATAAAGTCTAGACAAGAAGTAAATTGTTACGATGATAAACGACCTTTCGACTTTGTTGACGTTCGACTTTGTGTACAACACTTTTAAAGTTCAAAAGCGAGCCCATCAGAGGACGTTACTCCCCTCTAACTTTACCACTCAGCTAGGGTTACGTGAAATTTTAAAAATCAAAGTTGAAAGACGAGCAATTTAACGTTTGAAGTGGCGAAAAAGTGCATCTCAGTCATTTGACATTCTCATATTTTTACACGTACGTAAGTGAGCCGTTCTAGGGAACAATCGAGGTTGAGACGATAATTCGGGCAGAGGGGCCATGAGTAAGAGAAATAAAAAAAAAATGTGAGAGACGACTTCAGAGGCGGATGAAACTAGAAACTCGTTCGATTCACATTCACTGAAGTGGATGAATAAGTTTTGAACAAAAACTACCACCGCGTGTTGTTGCCCTTCTCCCTTTCTTACGTAATGAAGTGCAGGGGAGTCTTTCACAGAAGGCCTGGCTATGGAGGGATATCCCAAGGAAGATGACGTGCCAAATTTTAATACTCATTCACCAGCAATTCATATTTTTAAAGTCTATTTTATTGTTTTGTGTGGTAAAGGCAAGTCTGACTAATTCGGACTGTTACTACTTCTAGATCTCACATCTTAGGCATAAACTAAAACCTATTGATTACGAGCACATCTCAGGTGGTGCCTATACTATATATTAAACTTTTCAAAAATTAAGCATTCTATCTCATAGGAAAAATATGTTTAGTACAGATCAATTATCAGAATACAATATCTAGAACTGATATTTTTAATAAGATGTACTAATACCGCGTAAGAAAAATATTAATTTCTACTTACTGTTATCCGTGATCTGAGCAAAATCAATAATCAAAATTTGTAACTTTAATGGTTAATTTTTTTTTCATGCGACTGACCGAAATTGGCTTTTACTACTTTTTACTTTTAGGAAACTATATTTTTTTAGAATACGAGCTTGTCATCTATTTTTACCTTAACATAAGCCTTTTGAATATTGAAATAGTGTCATAATTTTTAATACACTCTCAAAATTATTATCAATTAAATCAATGGAGACGGTTACCACTTACTGATTGAGTTGTGTAGTCGGCATTGTTATCGCGTAAAAATTTGGATGCGTCTGACCACAAACTTAGCTTTACTACTTTCACATTTTTTAACTTTTTCTCATAATACTTGCTTATAATTTCTTTTTATTCAAAATAATACTGTCATACTTTGGTGTTTGTCAGTTGGTAGAATAACTACACGTCTGACAAATTAAGGCTGTTACTACTTGACGATCTTGCACATTGGCAGTACTAATTATCACGTAAAATTCCGAGTCGTCTGACCTTAACTGATCTCTAGTACTTTGAATTGTTGAACTATTTCAACTACTTTTCTGCATTTTATACTTTTCAACATTTAAGTATCGTCATACTTTCAAATCCATAAGTTTATAATACTATTAAAAGTCTGACTAATGAAGACTAGTATTTTTTGGTGATCTCTCATACTTTACGAAATGAGTAAATAGTAACGCGTCTGACTAAAGCTAACATATACTACTTGTAATATTAACACAACTTTTTTTTATGTAGGAAACTTAACACACAATTTCTGATGTCTATTTCTTTTGCCTCCACATTATCATACAAAAACCACAATCAGGAGGGGCAGAATAAGTAACTGGGAAGAAAATCCGAAAGGACTTTTCATCATCCGCGGGCAAGAGTCCTTCAAGCATATTCCTTTGGACTTCCCCTCCGGCTCTCTCTCTCTTCTCAGGGAATATTTTTGCATTTTAATTGGACTAAAAAGCTCAAGCGAGTTCGCGGAAGAGGTCGGGATATCCCAGGCAGGCCAAATATTAGCACTTCCGCGTAATCTCGCCCAGCTGCCAAAAATTATTATCCCAAGAATTTAAAAAGCCAGTCCACACTTTCAGCTTCACCTTCTTCTCCTCACAATAGCTCAGATCCTTCCTCCCTCTCCCTACCCTCACCAAAGAAAAGGATTGAAAAGTTTGTCCTCAAAATTGATTCCCGGGCATGCACACCTCTCAAATCGCAAATAAACACCCTCACGCTCTTGAGGGAGAGAAACTTGGCGAACGCCCTCGAAATCTCAACGCGATACATACGTACGTCAATGGCGCGCATGCAGAAGCTCTCAGCAAGCGTATTTAAATAAGAAGGACTCGAGGTACGGGAGGGATCAAAGATACGCTTCGCTCCCGCTGAAAAATACAATATTTGCCCAGCTCTCGCGCGTTGCGATATTTAAATGAGATTATTTTTAGTCACGCGCACTTCGGTTCGCGAGCTCTATTGGATTTTTTCGTACAACTCAGTCCACAGTTGCCGCTTCGGAGAAATTTGAGAAATGATTTTGGCTCGATTGCAGAAGTCTACGTACGTACCAATGATCGTGAGAGGACGAAAAGCGATGTTTTGCGTCAAGGGGACTACTTACATGGTTTTGAAAGCAAGTCTCGCTGCATGAGCGAACTTTTAATGGCAAACAGTCCATCAATTACACAGGGTGGCTCTGAATAAAACAGCGTAACTTTTGTTACAAAAAAAGAAAAATCTTTGAAAATTCAATGAGCGAGCTTCTTTGCAAAAAGCATTATGCTTCTCATTTCTCTTGAGCCAAACAAAATTATTCCTTAACGAGTCCGGGAGCTGACTTTATCCTTGAAAAAAAGCAAGGACTCTTAAAACCGGCTGACGTTGCATTTCGCACTTCATACAGTAACGAGAAAGCACAGCTTCCGCAACGAGGGAACAGAGGTGTCAAGTTAGACAAGTTTGCAAAAGTTGTCTCGGCGTCGCCCATTTTTCTCCCTGAGAGCCGCACTCTTGTACAGAATAATAACAATATGAAAAAAAGAAGGACGAAGGAACTCGAATTTCCAGAGGCCACGCGGGTATAACGAGTTTCCTTGTAAAAGGCACATCCGTGCGGCAAAGAAAGAAACACGACAACAGAAACGAACGCCGGAGGGGCAAGGATAAAAAAAATCATACCCAAGAAAGGGATCGGAAGGGTCCAAGAATAATTCTTAGGCCCCCCGGGTGCTCGAACATTTTCCTGTCGCGTGCACTATTGAACGTTAACGGATTATGTAGAGTAGTCTCTCTCTTTTTTTTTTTTTTTTTTTTGACAACTATAGCTCCTGCCCGATGTCCCAGCGCTTTGTTCGGTGGAGGCGTGCAGGTACGAGTTTCGTGACCCACCACCTACGAGCTAATGATAATGCATGGCAGTGCGTATAGCTCGCCACAACTTTCTCCTTCCGTTCGAGCTCACGACAATGGATAAGTTCCCGGGACAAAGGCTCTCTTTGGGCTGGTATTGCGTTATGCATGGAAATTCGGGGGAAAAATACCGGATGTGCAGGTATTGCAGTTCGCTGCCTTGGGTACTGAAATTTCACGGGTCACATTGCCGGGGTTCTGTTTGGCAAATCATCTCGGTGCGCGAAGCCCACGCTCGGGTGCGAGTAATTACAACGCGAGCCGTTATCGAGCTTGGGTTAACTGCCATCGCGGGTACTTGACGGCTGTGGTGTCGTAAATTTCTCTCAACGTCTCATTTGACGTTGGCGGGTGATTTTGCTCAGCTATCCGAGCGAATAATCAACTCCGGGCACGTGTGCATATAGGTTGGATGTACCCTACTTGTAGGGTCGCTGCTACTGCGAGGTTCTACGAGCGCTACTAGTAGGTACCGAAGATGCGTATTATGGGTGTGCTCGAGGTGGTAGCGCACTCTTCGTTCTGAATCGAGCTTGGGGTCTCGAGTGGATCGTTTTGTGGTGTATTGGACGTGGATGCATTCATGTATAACTTGCCTGCACAGTATAAGTACGTTATATGAGTTAGAATAGATTCAAAAACCAGAGTCTCTTGTATCTTTAGTGTTGGCTCGTGGATAATCGTGATTTTTATGGTTAAAATCAATTTTTGCATTTCATTAAACGTAATAAATGATAGAAAATTTAAAAAAATTCTTTTTAAGTTAAATATATAAATGATTCGTCTCCATTTTTAACTGTGTTTTGGGCCAAGGGGCTCCAAACTTTTCGAGTCATTGAAAAATGCTGCAAATGATTTGAAAAGATTTTCAATTTATTTATTTGTATTAAATTCTTTATATATGACTATTTTTGAATCTAATTAAAATATACGACTCTAAAATGAAGCATTTACCATGGCTTGTCACGATGAAAAGTACGAGATAGTGTTAATAAAAACTTTTTTTTGCGCCACCGCTAAACTTCAATAATTATTTTCGAAGCGCGCAGCCATCCTTGGAGCGTCAACTGCACAGGGTAATGTTGGCGCACGCTATACTTTAGTCGGCGGACAGAGCGATTTACTCGTTATCAACGCCAGGATAATTGAAGCCCTGAGTATCTGGCTGACAGGATAAACCGAGACAATAAATAATACGGCTCGCAACCCCCTCGTCCCCGTATCCCAAGTAATATCCTGTGTGTGAAAAAGTAAATTATTCAGCGCATGCTACGAAGGCAGTGACACGTATCACTCTCGTGTATCAGCGACATGTAATCTTGTGCTCGTCAAAGCTGCTATTTTTACATTTTTACAATACTTGCTGGGAACTTTTTTTTTTTTTTAATTATTGACAACTACAAAACCGTACTTAAAGTACTTTGTAGAAATGTTGTTTAACAACATTGAATGTTTAATTGAAAATCGGTGTGCTTTTACTGATGAGTCGACGATTCTATTGGTGGTTGTGATGCAGAGTGTCTAGTTCTGTGGGTGATTTATGATTTTTTTCCATAGTACTCCATCCTCAACATCCCAGATATACCAAAAAAAAAAAAAAAAAAAAAAAAAACACCTCCAACAAGCAAAGCACGAACTCTCAAAATAACAACGATAAAAGAAGCATCAGTATTTCAGAAATCCCAAGAAACAGCTAAACCTTTTCCTGAAAAATATCAATCCGTCATCGGAAGCTCTAGTGACAGTGAGTCTTCGACAAATCGTCCGGTTAGCCGTTCACCGTAATAAAAAGATTCGCCAAGGGGAACATGTACCATTGCGCATCACGTACATGTGTCGTGTAAAGGAAAAAAAAAGGAAAGAAGGGCCAACAAGTGTGCAAGTGTCGTGCGTATTTTTGTGTGACACGTCACGTAAACGCTATTTTCAACGCTTGGACGGACGGACATGTGCAACGCGGGTCGTGAATTTTTGGAAAATAATTTGATAACCATCGGCTTGGGTCCTCCGTGTTTTATTTTATTTAGATTCATCATCAGTTGATACAAGAAAGAGAAATTGTTTCTTATGAGGCTGACAAAATATATACATATAAGAAAAAATCAGTTAAACGCGTGGTTGTAATGCTTACTGTAATCGTTTAATCGATACGCGGCATATTATCATTCTAACTATTTGCCAAGTATATTTCTTGTCAAGGCGAAAAATGGCAAAAGTTTGCATTATCTTGTCAAAATGAGAGAACGAGCACACCCGCGCTATCTTCCAAAAGTGCCCGTACAAAAGGCACTCAGCGATATGAATGGAAAAGAGCCACAGAGCAGAGAGCACAGAGCGGTATGATAAAGAGACAAAAAAAAAGACGAGTTGTCGACGTCATGTGCAGCTAAAAAGAGAGTTCCAGCAACAACAAGCGCATCTTCGCTCGTCATCGCAAAAAAGGCCGCCCGTATGCACTTGTATAGAAAATGAAAAAAAAAAAGTTGGATACGTGTACGTACGTATTCTACACAGCAGGGGACTACCTTGCAAGCGACCCATTGAAATCGGGTCATACTGTGTAATGTGCGTGTGTACCTACTGATGCACGCTCAGCAGATAAAAGAGAGCGGAGCAATGAGGATTTTGCGAAATGACGCGATAATGCTCCAGCGTACATATTCGCGTAGCTGACGTAGCTTTTGAGGAGGTGCGTGCCTGAGTCGATATTAGATGCACAAGGCATGCCCTTAAGTATCTCCTTGTGTTTTTTTTGGTTTTGCACTTTTGTAGTTACGTGGCTTCGAGAGCTTTTCACTCTCGCAGTCGTGAAAGAGCTTAGTCTTTTTTTCCAACGTGACAGCTTCGAGTGAATGGAGTCATATGCTGTGGATGTGCGCTCTTTTTTTTAACTTCACGACATAATACTGAGGGGCAAAAATAAGAGGATGTTTGGTGTGGATACAAGTGGAGATGAAAGTACAAGCTATTGGTTATACAGGTGCCATTTTATATTCCTATTATCCACTCGCGAAAAAACTATCGCATTTTACAACAAACCTAAATGATTGTCGAGCATCGAGAACCAAGGTACCCTACGTGAAAAAAAAAAAAAAAAGAAAAAAAAAACCAGCAAGCTCATGACTCGTTAGTTCTTCCACTTACCTACTATCTGTCCACCAACGACTGGACTTCATTTTCGAAACATGAAAGCAGTCAGTTGAGCTCCGTCATTGGGAAACGCATGCGGTTGATGTGCCCTCGTGTGCACTGCTAGTGCAGCTGAGATATGGCTGGGTTAAGGATTACATTGGCGTGTGTATGTGTGTGCACTCCAACTGGGTCAGCTACTTCCTCCTCCCACTATGCGCATTCATCTGATCCGATGTGTACCTCCGTGTGGCTGTTGCTTGATTCACTGAGTGAAAATTTGATTGGAAAAATTTTCGTCTGAAAGAACTTGATTTACCCCTCACCTCTCGACGATCTTTCGAGTAAATTATGACTCTCTATTTTTGTGCAAATAATTAAGGGTCTTTTATCAACAGTTATAACCAACTAATCTGCGGTATGAATTAGCGTTGCCAGACCCATCAACTGAAGTTTGCAATTCCCATCTAGTGAGACGATTGAAGGAACAAAGGAAGAAATGAATGAGGGGAGGCAACGAAGGAGTTCTAGAAGTACAAAGGGAATCGAAAAATTAGCTTGATTGCCGGAGGGGTCTCCCCTGAAGGAGAACGAGAAGAAACTTCAGCTGAGGTAATTAAAACGCCCTGAGTTCTACGTATTTTTTAACAACTGGTCAAACAAATATCGCCAACTTTAATCATAATGATATTGTTTTCACGCAAAGATGAGCACGTCGAATAGTAAAGACTCAATGAGTCACAGTACAATGAAGAAATAGACACGAAGAAAAGTTGCGAGCTGGAGAGACAGTTTGACTCGAGGCTAACGTAACGCTCTCTGTCATTGTTTTTGGTCAATTTAGGCACTTTGACATATGGCTTATTTCCCCGGCTCGAAAATGCTTTTGAGTCTCGGGCGACTTAATCCTCGATATTAGATAAAGAAAGTTCACATCACAGCCAAGCCGAAACTTCCAAGCCTCAAACAGCCCCGGCATCACGAGCAAGCACGAGCTTGGGGCAACAAGTCACGGTGTATAAACACACACACACACACACACGTGGAGGTGGATACACCGGTAATTCGTACCGGTTAGCCGCGTAATGAAAGCTATTAGGTACGGTTTATTTAACGGTCAACCCCGCGGTACGTTCAAGGCTCTGCCACCTCGGGATTTGCTGTGTATACACACTATACGTGCAGTGCATCGGGACTTGGCTGGATTGGAATTTAGCGACTCGATATCGAGAGGAGCTACCGGAGAAACTAATCCCCTCCTCGACTGTACTCGCGTGTACGTGTGTATACACCCTGGATATACTGCTTCTCTTTGCACACGTTTGACTCGTAGACTCGCTTGTATTGCTTGTAATATTAATTCGTGGGCTGGTGCCTTTTTTTGTGGACTAAGCGCATGTGTTTGTACTCCTGGATTATTGATGGAGGGATTTGGTACGGTCGACGTGTATTGGGGAGCTCGTATGTTATTCAAAGTGTTTGAGGAGGGCGGGATCTATTATTCATGACAACAAATTGCTGCTTTTTTCCCCCTCTTTTGTCTCTGATGATCGGCGATGAAGTTTGATGCATGTAGTGCTCGAGATAGACCCTGATGGATGTGTCATTTGGTGTCTTTTGGTAAAGAGTCTTGGGTGATGTCACTGAAATATTAATGAAGTTGTTTTTCTCATGAAAGACTATTACTGCTCTGTGGCATCTATCAAAAAATAAACATGATCTCGATAGTGTTTTCCTCACTTTGTGCCACCAAATGCACTCGGCAAAAAAACGCTGACTAGCAAACGAAGGCAGCTGCGTACTAATTGAGCCACGGCTGGTTCCAAGTACATCGTGTGGGAAAGCGTCGTTCGCGCGACTGAGCTGGGTGCAATAATTGTCTGGAATCAACGCTTTCGTGCATGTTTGTGTTCGCACTAAGTGGCACACATCATCAATCTAATACAAACTCGCGTCTGTGGTGCTCCAATTAAAAAAAAAAAAAAAAAAAAAAAGAAAAAAAAACGCGTATAACTGGAATTTTCGTGATTTCTGTTTTCATTGGCAATTTAGAGCTTCCATCAAAACGAAAAATGGACACTTTCTCATGTTCCAGGTAGTATCTTTGAAGCGCCTTTGATAGAGACACATGCACACACCGCGAGGCTACACGTGTGTATAACTTGGGGCTTAATTGCGTTATACGTTTCACGATGCCGGAGAAGGCACATGCAAGACTAAGGAGAATACTCTCTCTCCCTCTTCTAGCTATTGCAATCGAGAAATTAGCGAAGCCAAGTGCGTAACGAATAGCTCGAATAGCTCGTTAAGTGAAGTTTCTCGCGAGAGATGGAGAACATAGAGGAGCGAGTGTGTACGCCGTGCACGTATGTAAGTCAAGAGAATAATGGGTGTACGGGCGCGTCGTTGAAGAGAATCTGCTCTGATGCGACTGATGTGGATCTATTGGGTGATGGGAATGAGAATTTGTGTTGCAGTTGCTGCTGTGTGTTGATGCAAAGCTAATTGCGATTGATTGTCGGGTTGAAGGTTTTTTTCTTGTTTTTTAGGTTTCTCGGTTGATCGCTCACAATTTTCCAAATGAATTTCACAGAGTATCCAGAATCACAGGGATGACTTGAAAACGCTAGCTTTTACTGGTATTGGTCGTCACCTGTGCTGTACCTAATTTTCTTTAACGATACATCTCTGTCGATAATATTGATCAAACGTTTTCAGTCAGTAGCATCGGCGTGTGAAGTGCATTTGAAAATCGTAAGTGGCATTGAATGAAGACACAATAGAAACGTCATCAATGTCGATTCGAAACAATAAATGAAGTACACTGTTATTAACCTACTTAATTTCCTTGTTATTAAAATAGGTGCGAGTATCTTTACGATAAGACTACTCTCTTGTACTTAAGTAATACATTTTCCCTATTTTGCGGTGAATATTCGTTGACTGCAATTGTTAAAATTAAGTAGATCATTTAATGAATTGAATGTTCAAAAATCGTCCAAAGAGAGATACTTTTCTAGAATTCAAGAATCTATTTTATTACCAACAAATAAACGTTGAGCGACAAAATTGTCACATCAAGAAGAAGAATAAGAGCAGACGTACAAAATCCATTCGCGTTCGCTCAACTACTCGAAAACTCACGGTAAAGCACCCTTCGACAGATTAAAGAAAACAATAACCCCAAGCCTTCTCAAGTGTATTTGTCCTTGAAAGGAAAAAGTCCGTAATTGAAGAGACAAAAAATCTGTACAGTATACACGTTTACACATACATTGTCTTGACTCCTTTGATGGAAAGAGATATCTCAAAGCAGAACAAGAGTAAAGGGGAAAGCGTTTTATTTATCGTCAATGTTTCATTCAAGAAGACTTTCACGAGCTGAAACAACAATGTACGGCTAGACTTATGCTAAGCGCCAAATCTTGTTTTTATTCTGAATTTAATTGTATCGTTTAGTGGACTAAAAATCAATTTTTTTTTTTTTTTCTTGAACCTCTGCAGTGCCAAACAACGCGTATAGATATGACAAAAGAACCTGGATGAGAAAGAGACCCCACTGAACTACATTTGTTGGTAAAGCGGACAGCACGCGTAATCCAGCCTCTTATCTCTTTCCTTTTATTACAACGTGAGCACCAGTGCGCCACTTTCCGCGTTAATTTCCGCTCGGGTACGGCTCTCTTTCGTTTTGAGCGACAGCTCGGCTAAGGAGTTGGCGCGACCTCCTTTAACTTTGGCCGATTCTTCCGAGGAGAGGGCGAGGGTCTGATTGCGGTCTTGGATTGACAGGGAGTAGAAAACAATGCTTGCTAGTACATTGACGGGGTTATAATTTTTCTTGTAAAATTCGAATTTTACGAGTGAATGCAATTATAAGTGGGCAGTGAATGTAATTAAGGATGGACAGAACGGAGTTTTCCGATTTTAATTTTGCATAGGGTGGCGTTGTGCGATTGTTGATTCATTGATTGGGTTTTGCAAGCTGTAATAAGTGCTGATTACGGTATTGTTGACGGTGAAATGACGTATGCTTTTAATCGAGTTTTTAATGAGTTTATGCAGTTTTTTTCAGACGTTGTTTTTGCCGAGGGAAATGAAAAATGGTGGTGAACGTGATTATTACTAGAAGAATGGAAAAAAATAATGAAATTTTTTAATTGCACTGCGTTATTTTTTACAGATCAAGTATCAAAAATTGATTGGCCGAATGTTAAAGTCCGTTGGATGACGGCGTGCCTTTAGTTTACAAGACAGGTGATTTTAATATGTCTCTCAATACACAATTTTTGTTTTTCATTACCCTCTAATTATTTTTAAAGGACTAAGTATATTGTCAACATCATTTTATGGTAAATTTTTGTATGAAAGTTAAAATTCAACCAAAAATGAGCAAAAAAAAATCGAAACGCAGCGTAAAAAATATTTCAACATGTTATTCCAGTACGCTCAAACGACCTCACCTAAGGTCGTAAAGGTACAGTCAAGACAATAGCACCTACGTACCGTCAGGCAGGGCAATTATCGCCGAGCAATTTGTCGAATGATTCAAACTGTGAAACCAACGTACGTAACCCACAGGCACAGCCCAGAAATTAGCAAATACTTCCATCACCTCCACGTATATATACACACACACAGTTGTTAACGATAATAGCCAGGGTACCGAATGTGGATTATAATTTTTGTCTTTTCGCAACACAGTAATCGACGAGGCTGTAACTTCGCTAGACAAATAGTGGCTACGCGCTCGTTAATTGGTAATTTTGTGTAATGACCTTTGTAGCACGACAATTAGTTAATTGTTAAGTACGCGGGTATACATTGTAATTTATTTGAGCGCGATACGACCGCGAGAAGCATTAATACGCGCTAATGTGCACCGGCACAGGTATTACAACGTTCATTATCGCCTGTTGTTGGTTAATCGATAATTGTTTTTTCCAACAAGAGAAAAGAGGGGAACCCATTTCTTTAAAATCCACGAAAAAGGTACCTAACCCGTACGCTCGAATAACAATTGGGGTCAAAACCGTATCGATCCTTCGCGCCATCGAGCGCTGCCTTTTAAATTGAGTAGGGGAAAAAAAATCGATGCGAAATCCCAATTGTCGAACCCAAGCGTGCTTACACACACACGCACACACACATGACCCTGCAAAGCTAACGAACGGCGCATTCACGAGAGCAAAATTACAGCCGCGCATTTCCATTCCTTGTCGCGCGAGCGAGCGACGGGCACGAAAATCAAATTTCTCCCCCAACGTCGAAAAATCGAGGGTGAACGAGGAAAAAAAAAAAACATCGAGGGTTCAGTGGATGTACTGCGTAGCTACAAATCCCAGACGCAATCAACTCCTCCTCCCCAGTTCTCTAGTTTACGATTCATTGCTCTGTCGCACAGCTGTGGGGTATTTCTCGTCGGTACTTACGACCGAACGCGGCCTCCTGTGAATTCTGTCCTCGCAGGATCTGTTGCGTTTCATTTTTTTCTTCTTTCCCCTACAAGTCCATGTTTACCGTGCTTATTGCTCGATTGTCGTTCGCTCGAGCGGCTAAGTGAATATAAATTGAATTTTACGATCACTCGGTGCACTTTTTGTCAAAGTAACCAATCCAGTTTAAAAAAAAATGTGCTTTTTATTCGTCCCGCGCTTGTCCATCGCGAAAAGCAAACACCGACGAGTCATCCGCTCCGCAGTGCATGGATTATGCGAAAATTTTACCCGAAACGCAACCGTACCACGTGTGCCGTGCATGCACGTAGAGCCGATCTCTTTCGGGGCCGACCCCATTTACATCGAGGAGCCCAGCCCCGATGCACAAAATTACGTTAACCCCAGTCGGCGAGTGCACGCAATGTTGCTCTGGCACGAGACGGCTGGCGTGTACTCACACACTGCGAGCTCGACTTCGTAGGCTGCGTGTATGGGTATGCAACGCTTCGAGATAAGGATCGCGTTACAATTTTTCGTGTACGTGGTGCGGTCACGCCGTGGGACTCAGGACGGAGGGGGACGATTCAGCAAGCACGGTAATAGATCTCCTTTTTTTTTGCAAAATACGCTCCAGGGATGGTGGTACCCATGCGTTTGGGAACTGGCTGACGGCAGGATTTAAATAGAAACGGGGTCGGTGTATAAATATATCTGTGATAATGGCCGCGCAATTAGTTGCCTCGCTTTTATCGCTGTGCAGTAAAAACAGTTTTACCTCCCCGTGTGTGTATGCTTGGAAATTATTATAATTACACCCGAGATCTTGTATCTAATATAATGGATTCGCCAATCGCGAACTGAGATTGTATTATCATTGCAACAATTAAAAAATTCAAATTATTTCCTTTGTAAGGATAAGTTTTTTTTTTTTTTCTTACCTTTGTTCGTTATTGGTCACGATTGTTAAAGAAACGACGTAGTAGATGCAATGTTTCTTACCTGAAACAGAAGAAAAAGTGCTACATTGAACAAACAATCAGTCAATGAAACGCCCACTAACCGGAAAAATAGTGAAATCCCGTAGTATGAAAATAAATGCACGGAAACGAAACCATTCGCAGCGTCGAATCGTCCATTAAACGCCATTCATCAGCCGCAAATATCTGCACATTCATCGATCCAACGTTATCGCTCTGTAAACCCATCACTTTCTGCACTCATCGTATTTATGCCCCGAAAACCCACTAAAATCCACATTAACATTCACCAGCAAAAACTCGTTCGGATCCACCTGTGGCTCAGGTTCATCGATTTTCAGCCAGGCAGAGGGAGAAAGTGATATAAACCCAACCGCGAGACTCGAGTGTGATCATAATCCTTTTATCATTGGCAAGCCCTGAAGTGCCACAGCCACGAGTTGATGTTCTCCTCTCGGGGGCCTGTTTTCTCGGGCCTGTATGTACATACACACACGTCTGTTAGCCACGCGTCGGCGCGTTATGAGTGGAAGGGTAGACTCTTGGCTCGCAGCCAGATTCAACAGATAGAAACAATCGGATCGTAGGCTCAGCGGGAGAGGTGGGTGGTGGGGAGGGGCGGCAGAAACCTGATGCGCCTGCCGTTGCGAGAAACGAGTACAGTATGCGGTTGTGCCGCTGCTGCCGGGATCGTTGGGTCGAGAGACAGACGCCGAGAGTGATAAAGAGCCGTGTTGATTGTCGAGCTGAGTGGGCTTTGCCGGTATTACGTGCTAGGCTCTTCCGGAGCAGGGTGTGGTGTGGCTGTTGAGACGTGTTGGTTACACTTATGATGGATTTCATTTTATTTCATAGGGCTAAAGGGTATATTTTTTAAACATGACAGTGTAGTAAAAATCATGATTACTAGATAGAACAATAGATGCTCTTGTGACTTGAAGCCATTCTGCATTAGTTTTTACTGTTTACAATTTCACGATAACAAGAAATATACAGTTAAACAAATTAATTTGATAGTACATAAAAGAACTACAAACATTTTTAGTATGCCTAAGCTTCGGAAACATTATTATTACGTACAGACAATGCTAGGACTTCTAGAATTAGTAATCAGTAGTATAACCTCGATTTGGTCAGCCGGAAGTTTTTTTTAGGTTTCGTACACTGATCATACAAGGGAGCTGCTTTTCTTAGGAATATGGATATTATGATTTTTAATGGGATGCAGAGTATCACTTTTGAATGCATTATATGATTGCATTCCTTGTTTTCACGTGAATACAAACTATTTAAAAACAAATAGGTACGAGCAAACTGTTTTACTGAATGATAAATAGTAGCAGTACAAATAAACTTTTGGGTTAATGGTAAAATTTTTATGAAAACACCTTGCTATTTCGATGCTACCTCAATATTGCATTGGAGGGATATCTTTAACGAATATGCAATCAGTTAAAATATAGTCAAACTCGATTTTTACTTAGAATTCATTTTTCCCTGATGAAAAAAGTTAATTAATCTCAGAAACTTTGCGACATCAACAATCCACGAAATTCATCAAAACACCATAAATCAGCAACAAACACTGTGATCTCATGCTCCAAACCACAGTCCCTACCTGTCTACCAGCAGCAAAAATGGCAATCTAGATCCCTCCACCCTTTAGTAACAAGAATCCCCTTTACTCCAAGCAATACATCACGCAAAAACTGTCACGGAGTACACGCGTTTACAGCCATGCACGAAAAACTTTTTATCCACCACTTGTATTCAGCTCCACGCAGCCTGAGCCCAGCACAACCTAACGCTAAGCGATCATGTGCAGCTTAAAAAATTCACCGAGAAATCTTGATCCACATACACATGCGCTTTTCGTGTCAACGCGCAAATTCGCCCTCTTGTCCTATCTCCGGTACTCGATCTCCTGCTTTCCACATCCATTTTTTTTCACTCTGTAGCAATTTTTTTTGACGAAAAAAAACCGTCGTCTGAGTATTTCTTACATACGTACCTATCGAATGGGTCGGACGCGTGTCTGACAGAGTCTCCTCGAGTTTAGTGTGCTAGTGGGTACCTGGCTGTTGAAAGTACTTTTAAAAATTCTTTTTTTTCCTACCTCTTAGCGTTCTCGTTTGCTTCTCAATGGAACTATAAAACTTGAAAGATGTTAAAAGTTCGCGTGGGAGTACCTGTTCATCATCTATTATACTTTGGATTTCTAATTTTTTCCCGACTCATTTTTGTATCGTCAAATTTAAAAGTTAATAACTTCGCACTTACAAAATGTTAATTAATGAAGTACGCAACCATTATCTAATCAAATTGTATAGACCATAACAGGGTGCTACATTTCCTCCGCAAAATGAAAATACAACAACTGAAAGCGAAGAGACTCGGCTTACCTATGAGCAGAATAATAAAAGTTATCACGTTGGTGACCTCACATGTTTAATTAACAAATAAAAAAAGAACACACATTTAGTCTCATAGTTATAAACTTGCAAATTTTTAATACTAACTCAAGACAACAGAAATTAAATTGGCAAACACAAGACACCACCAACATGGAGAGAGGTTAGAACCATTTTAACCAGTGACACCTTCCATCTTTTATTTGCACTCACTGCAGCATAGGATTTACCACTGCCTATACCAGCACTGAAAAAAAATCTGGTATACCAGTGTTAGAAGTGTTTTTTTTTTGGTGCTGGTACCGAAAAAAACCCGTGCTGGCAGCGGTAAATCTCATGATACAGTGAGTGAAAATAAGATACGGTAGGTGTCACTGGTCAAAATGGTTCTAACCTCTCTCCGTGAAGGGACAATCGGTGACAGTAGAAAAATCAACGTACGGTCAGACACATCGCATGTATCACATAAATATCCCAAAAATACATATTAGCTCTCGAACAATTTCCCCGTTCCAATGTAACATTTCATCGCGTCCCACTTAGCCCGGCAATCCATTCAAAATCCCGAATTTGCAATGCAAAAACAAACCACGTGCCAACTGTAGGAGTAAGAAACAACGACCGGCATAACGCGTATAGCTAGCACCTACTGCACATCTGCCTAAATACATAAGGGCAAACTTGGTGCAAAACGCGCATCAGAGAGTCAACACAAACAGTGTCACGTGTGAGTCAAAACTTTATTCATACACATATCGGGGTCCAGAAGGAGGGAGCCGCATTATAGATGCATGTGTGTATGCCTACGTACACCGCATACGTGCATATATCGCGGACTGTGCTGACGCGAAAACTGCGTCCAAGACAAACTCTCCCTTGCCTATACACGAAAATCCACCCCCCCCCTCCCCATGGCTTTCTACAACACGTGCGCGCCCGTGTGTATAATAATACGAGCGCGATATCGTGCAGGAGGCGAGGGGCGTCACGTGCGCTCGATTAGGCTCCAGCGCGGCTCCAAAATAATAATTCGCGTTTAACGCGGTGCACACGTGTACACATGCACGAGGTGACAAGGAAACACCAGGGGCTGGTGGTGAGTGGCCCTAATCTCGCGCGAATTTCCCATATCGATTTTCGAGAAATCAGCTCTCCCCTCCCCACGCCCCCCACCTACTCTTGTCGACGCTGCTGTAATCCAGTCATCCCAATTTCCGCGCCCAGCCACCACTGACAGCTTTCCCCGGGTATTACGGCGTTTGCTGCTGGGCTGATGCCCTTGTGATTGCTTGTGTTTTGTTGACTGGGGAGTGGGTGTAATCTTTTTACCGTTTGCTGGAGGAGAGAGCGAGAGTTCAGAATTCGTGTGGGACATTGAAAAATGGTGGACCAAAGAGGACAATAAAACCGGAAGTCTCTTTCCTCATAAGAATCTTGGAAATTTTAAACAGAGTTAACGTCATGAGACTCTGCATGAAGCTCTCATTTTGAGTTTTTCTGGTGTTTATTTTACTTTTGTTTTTGGTTAATAAACACATCGGGAACTGTTTAATAGTACAAAAAATATTAGTTTCATAAATTTTTGTTTATATTGGTCGATTTCATACAACATGAATGTACACTATTATATTTGTAATATTAAATTACGTCTCTGTTGGATTCTGATTCAGTATACTAATAGAAGTGCTCGTTTTGATGATTTTTTCGATTTTTTTTGTATTATAAAAATTTTAATATTCAAAGCAAAATCAACAATAAATAAGGTGAATTTCTAAAAACCATTTTCGTGTTAAACAGCTTTTAATCAAGTTTCTAATTGATATTAAATGTATGGATTCATAATTGTTTTCTAAAAAATTTCTTGAGCGAGTAAGGTTTCGGGATACAATTTTTTTTATTTTTTTTTTTTTATCAAGAGCTACCCAATGTTAGCTACTCTTATTTATTGATCACACCTGAATAGCTATTGCACTATTAAATTTGTTTGCTCGGATAACTAAACGAACTTTCTATAATTATTTGTAACTCATGGATGAACTTTGTCTTGGTCCACGGATCAATTTATCTTACAGGTACCTAATGCAGTAAAAGGTTATCAAATTATTTTCAAGAGTGGATTTATTTGGAATTTCGTACTGTACAAAATGCGTTGGAAATAATTAGGTCTGCACGAGTAATTGGATATATCCCTCGGACGCACGTCACTCAAATAACCATTCATCCGCAATCAACTCACGATTTGTGGGATGAAACGTCAAAAAAAAAAAAAATTTTTTTAAATTAAATTAAATAAAATTCATAGATTTACCATAGTTGAATTAAAAGTTACAACTCTCTCTTTCCTCGCAAGACTTTGTAGCAAGTTCCATACCATGAAAAAAATTAATTAAAAATCATTGCCGGCAAATCACTCGCTCTACAAAGAGCGCATTAACCGTCAGGAACCAACATATTCAGCTGCTCAACTAACCACGGGGAAAGTGGTTAAAAAAAAAAAAAAATTTTTTTCCTGAACAGCAGCCATGGAAATAAATTAACGAAATTTCAAAGCTCGAGACTAACGCAGCCTGGCCTAGCGCGCTTATCCAATCTTTAATTAAAAACTCGTTGACAGAGTAAAGAGAGATACAAAAATGCAAAAAATGCAGCATGGCAATCGACGAGAAAGCATCCCCTCGATCCCCTCGTACACTTCCTGCCCGTACGTATACGTCTGCTCAAGCTTCACAGCTCGAGGATTTCTTTTTTCAAACCAAAATCCCATCTCTCCTTTTTCCTTCCTATCTGTGGAAACAACTAGAAAGATGAGAGGAGGGGATTGGAGGTTGGGCTCTTTCGCATCATACCGTGGTAATTAGCCGGCTGGTTCTCTATGTGTGTGCGCAAGCCTCCTTTTTCACCCGCACTGCCCTCGTTTTTCTTTCATTCCTTTTATTCGACTTTAAGGATGTTTGGTTCTATATCAAACCATCCTGGAGTTCATGGTTGTATAGGATTGTTATTGTTGTCGATCCAAGGCGTGTTTGCAACTGGTTTTACATGACTGATGTCCATTCGAGTTAAGGGTGATTTTTTTACTCGCTGCTTGTTTGTTTCGTTGGTAGCGTATATACGAAGCGTGCGATGTGACATTAAGGAATTTAAATTGGGGAGGCAATTGGGGTGGGGAAGGCCTTAGCTTGTAGCGATTAATGGAGTTGTTTGTTGGAGTCTAATGACGACGGTTTCGATATTATATGAAAAAAGGTTATTATTTGTGTATCGAGGGAAAGTTTTATTTTTTATTTGTAACTCTGAATAAAATATTATTGAATAAATAGAAGGAAGTATCTCAAAATTTTTGTTTATTGTTTCATAAAAAAAAGCTTGCACGACTGTACTAAGTGTTTAAAAATTTTTCATTTCTTTTTTTTAATTTTTTTTATTTAAAGTATTTGGGACATTTATACATATTAAAAATTATGTAGGTCCACATATAAAATTTTAAGCTAGAAATCTAATGCACAAGTTCATTAGACTTTCTGATTATTTAGATAACAAAAATTTTTCGAAACTATTCCACATTTTTTTACATCAAATACAAATTAAACTTTACATAATCAAAACATCGTTTAAAATTATTTTTTACAGAAAATATGAATCAAAGTATACATATATTATGGTGAGTTGTTAAGAAAAAATTTCACGTGAAATAAACCTCGTCCACATGTTGTATTAACTCGATTATTTATTACAAAAAAAAATTCGCTGACTCACTGAATTGGACCATTAAGAAATAAATTTCAAAAGCTTCAGCAGCAACCATCTGCTCCAAGCATCGATTCGATTCATAAAAAACGATCACAAAAAAAAAAAAAAAAAAAAATAACAGTCAATTAAATCCATCTGTCCCAAACCCTGAAAATACATGCATATACAAAGCATCGCGCAGTGCCCATTCGCTTCGACAATCGCAGTTTATTTACCCCGCCCCCACCCCTCACGTAGGCGACCTAAATCATCGTGATGTATATTACTCACCGATCGTAAAATTGGCCCTCGCACCAGTGCCGTTCATCACGTCCTCGTCGTAGGTCGCCCCGAACAAAAATCCTTTTATTAATCATCCATGGCTCCTTGAAATGCGTGGTATCCACGGTATCACTCAATTATCGAGGGTGATATTCACGTTCACCACTTGAGTTAATTAACGCTACATTTATTGATACCACCTCGTCGACAATTACACCCCATATAGACGGTGCCATTAACATCGAATCCCTCAAAGTACCTACAGAAGTGGTGGTGCATCATCATTACTACTTTGAAATGTGACTAACGATAATTGAACGAATGTATGAACAACGTGCACGAGACACTTTTCCATAGTAGATCATAACAAAAACAAGTTTGATAAGATTGTCGTAACGAGCTTACATTTAATAAAGACGAGAATGCGCACAGAGAACGAAAGACGTCGACTAAAATCATTATCCTCGGAAATGTACTTCATTACTTTGAGACAGCAACCAAGCTGTAATTTTCAAATCATATTTTTAAGTTTGCCTCGACTGGGTTGATGTGTTACCTTACCTTCTCCTTTCTACTTCTCCAGCGAGTTGATCCAATACAACACCTGAGGTACTTCTCTGTGAGACATGTTTTTCTCCCCCTCCAAGGATATTTATCAAGTTTCATCTGAATAATATTCTTTATTTCTGTCGTATAGAACAGAAGGGAAAAAAAAATCTTTGGGATGACCTTGTGCTTCGATTTGGACGTAAAATTAAAAATCCGTTCCCTTACGTTGCTGGAGAAATGAAAGACAATCGAAAAAGTACAGTCCATTGGAACACGCGCGCTTCAAAGAGATTACGAAGTGCCTTTTTTTTGGCACTTGTCCTATGCGTTACCAAAAAAGTAAGCCCCGATCGCCTGTAAGTCCCACATCTCTAAATTGTTAGTAAACAGTGGCCATCCGATGTTTATTCACGGAAGAGCGTGCAAAGCTTGAATTTTTAATCCCCCCCCCCCCCAAATTATTAACCCTCCCAGTGCTGAGATTATCCGTACCCTAGAGACGCCAGAGTAGTAGTAGTTGGGGCTGGAAGCTTTTTTTCCTCTTCTTCTTGACCTCGTTTCGCATGGTTGGTCAAGAACGAATCACGTTAACTCGTAAGCAGTTTAGCTCGGGCGGACGCGCTGCTCGTGTGCTTTATGGATGAAATTAATTTTCCAGGTCGGTCAGCTGGCTTTTCTCGAGATTGCGGGGTGAAACCCATCTAACCTTTGACCATCCAAAAAATATTTCTGTGATCGGTTCCTAAAGATTTTAGCTCGTCGGGGAAAAACTGCACTTCGGTTCTTTGGGAGAATAATTGGGTGGTGAAAAATTCACTTGCTCGATTTACCAGGGGGCGATGCGACCCGTTAATTCGCGTCTCTGTATTTGTGTACGTACGCTCGACGGTTCTATTGTAACAAATTAAGCTCGCTTTTTTTTGTGCTCGAACAATACGAAATATTCTTGCTAGCACGTATTGTCTGTGCATATGTCATGCTTCTTTTTTATTTATTTTTTTTTTTTTTTTTTTTTAATTTTCAGACGCGAATAGGTTGCAGTACTAGAAGTAGTAGTTTTATATTTAGCATAAACAGTTGGAGTTTATCATTTTTTTGGGGAGTTATTTGAAACATCAAATTTCAAACTAGATTTTCCGAATCCTAATCGATATTTTTAAACAAACCACGAAAGTCTATTTTTTTTGAAATGCCAACATTTTCAGCTTCTCTTAAATGATGGTGTATTCTAAGTTTATAAATAATTTTCGAAAGTTTCACGTCATTCGTAATACCTTCGATTCGCTGACAATGGGGAATTTTCGTAAATAATAAACTTGTTCGAATTAAACAATTAAACAATGAAGGTCACTCTTACACCCTTTCGGCACCCCAAAAAAAGGTTCATCAGCAACTAAACGTATCTCCCTATACACAAGCACATGCACCATACGCGCATACACCGAAAAGTCGAAAACAGCACCCAACAATTATCTCTTCCCGTGTAGTCCAACGCGAGCTTTTGATTGAAACTCCGTAGTAGCGGCCCCTGAATAAAGAGCCAGCTCCCAACAAGAAGCCCAAAATTCTGCCGATGGGTGCCTGACACAAGCGTTGACAACTACTCCAACTTCGCCACTTTGGCACTTTGTTTGTCAGAGGAATTTAATATCAAAGTTGAAATCATAATGTATCGTACGAACGTGCACGTTAAACCTACCTCTGACGAAGAGGGCCACGCGAAACGGAAAAATACACCGTGAAAACTTATGCCCTTGGATTAAAGGGAGAAAAACAGAAACGAAAAGAAGATTCATGCGCGCAATAAGTAAACGCGAGCCTTTTAACAGCCGTAAAAATTCCGCCACAGCGTTCAAGTTGATTTATCCCGCTATTTGTCTTAAAAAAAGATACACTTGCCCGTTTACTTGAGTTTTAAAATATACATATATTTAACTGCAGGCTCGATTAGTCGACATTCGTTTGCTCCAAAAACTATCGCCATAGCACAGCAGTTTGCAGCTCTCGGCAAATTTTCCATCTCTTTCACTATCTCTCTTTGTTAATAAACTGTAAAAATGACAACTGTGACAATTTATTTGCTTCGCTGCAAGGGTCAAAAACTCTTTATTATAACTAACAAAGCACAATGAAATGATTCAACAATTTATTTAGTTAAATTACCCTATTTATTTTATTTTATACTATGATTGGTTGTAAATATTGTAATTTTGGTAACAGACAGGTGGGGCACTTGGCTGATGTATCACTATCACCATCTCTCTCTTTTCTTACTTTTCAGAGACGTTTTCCAACCTACAGATAGGTAAGCATTTGCATCATATTAAATTACATGGTGCACACACTTGCATTCGTACAACCGCGAATGCGTTTTGCCGCTCCGAGGACAGATATCATACACACGGGTACGCACGAAGAAAGGGATCCGTTGAACACTTCCACTTCTCTCAAGGAGCCAAAAGGTGAGAGAGAAAATTCCATAAGAAGCTCCGGTGCAAATCCCAACGGAAAAAAAAAAAAAAAAAAAAAAAACTTACTGTACAGGTAGCTCGAGAGCACGCGCTCTTTTCCGAGCCACCGGCTTCGCTTGAAAAGCGCGCGCGGTGATACGCTGTGCCGAGCACGCTTTTTATAATGTATGTTGGAGGAGGAGGGAAATGGGATGAAAATGCATGCAATGCGACGACGAGTCGAGGAATAGCTGGGAGGGGTGGTGTGGTTACTCGTTACGTGAGAGTGGGTGAAATATAGAGTATACGTTTTTGCAGCTCATTCACGCGATAGGGGTTGTCAAGAGTCGCTCGCCACCTTTTTCTCTCGATTGTGCTGTGGAGGGTGACGCGTCGTGCGCCTTTTATCATCGAATCAACGAAAATTACCATTCCACCGTGTAAGACCAAACATAAAAGTACTAAAGTCAGCTTAACATTGAAAGAGGCGTTTGAAAAGAAGTTTTTCCGTAAAGGGATCCAAGGCCTATCCTTTTTCCCCAACTTTTAAGAGACCAGCTGTGCCGGAGAGTAGGGAAAAGCCTGTGCCTACCCTGGCCACCTGTGTTATTAAAGAGGGTCACGGGATTGCACTTGCGTTTTACACACTAGCGCTGCGGTCCATACGCGGGCTCGTACTATAAGCCGAAGCTTTCGGGACCGCGTAAATTCGCCCCACGCCCAGCGAACCATTTTAATTAGCCCCGGTGCCTGCGCCTTAATGGGTAAGGGGGGTCGTGTCGCAGTTTGTAAATGGACGGCTGCAGGCGCGAGAAAGGCTCCGGGGTCTTAATTGTTTTGCCGCTGGCCTGTGTGTTCCGTGATGGATGGTAACGGAGGGTTGGTTGTGGACGAGCGATTTGTGGATGGTAAAGGGTTCGAGGGGTATCGTGCTTGGAAAATGAGGTCTCTTTGATGTTTTGTAGGACGGGCTGCCAGACTTGTTGTTTTGGTTTTGCAATCCAGTTGGACTAGTGTCTCCGAGGGATGGAAATGATGAGATGTTTTGCACACAAGTGTCTGGAAGAGTGAAAATAATTAATTCAACATAAAATGAGATTAAATAAAGTGAGGAGAAGCTGCACAGGTAACTGCACGTACAATAAAAAAAGCGAGTGTAATGAGCGTGCAATGTAATTCTCTTGGACATTTTTTAACAAACTCTTCACAATCAAAAAGTTCATAAGATGCAAACTGAACGTAAACAAAACAATAAGAAGCATGTCAGCCAAATAATCACATGCACTATGGCCCCGTTTTTGCCCCGTAAAGCATTAATCAACTATTTCTAAGGCACCAAACGATCCATAAAACCAGCGAGAAGAGCAATAACAACGAAAGGAAGCCCACAAAGAGAGTGGAGGAATAAAACAGAGAGATCACCTGAAGCGACCTAAAGGAGGGAGAGTGAGCATCGAAGAAAGAGACGTCATACCCAACCAGGAATAAATATTAAGAGAGAAAGAGAGAGAGAAAGGAAAGAAGACGAAAGAGGTGGGTATATGCACTTGACGTGTCTGGAATACTACAGTCCGAGTTTTTACGCCTCCACGCGGCAGAAGGGATATCGCTCGAGTGTGCATGACGACGTGGAGTGTAATGAGGTCTCGTAAAAAAAAAAAAAAAAAAAAAAAAAGGCAAACGCCAAAAGAGTCCGATATCCGATATCCCTGCCCTCGCCCATTGTGCAAGAAGCTGTGGAATTTGAATTGTCTCGTAAATTTTAAGGCTCCCGTTTGTTAGATACTGGAAGATGAATAAATTTCCGGGGTCACCGTTTTTTTACCTCCTCCTTCCCCTCCTCTCGATGGGTGATCGCGGGGACGCAGTGGAATTTATGAAAAGTTGATCCTCCTTACGAGCGCGGACATTTTTACTTTCTCTCGGTGTCTTTTATTGGATCGAGAATCGATAACTCGGTGAGTCATGTTGGAAACTTGGAGAAAAAGGAGGGATGCGTTTTGGGAGCTTCATCAATTACAAAGGTTTTTGTTGTCACGGTTAATTATTACGAACTATCGTAATAATCAAGTTGGGCCTACAATTATCAATCGACGTACATCCCGTCAATGGGTGACCGCATTATCGATTATTCTGACTTTTTGTAGCTCTCAAATTTCATCATCTACACGTAGACGCATAAATGAATCGATTATCCGAACGTTGACGGAATAATATCAACTTTGCTGTGGCATCTATGATTCCCACTGCGTGCATATAGCGTTTGGATAGCCGTGGTCGTCCAAACTCGACGAAAAAAACTTACAAATCGTCCATATAATAAAAATCAAAGACCAAACGTGCTAGTTAGCTAAATCAAAAAGCTAACTACTTTACTTTATTGTACATATCTTCATATTATGTGTACACTTAGTCATTTAAATCAAAAATATCACTATACATACACAGCCACTCACTCACCGGCACAAAGCACTCGGGGCATTAAGAGCCATTAGGAGCTAATTAAATTTCACGATTCACCTCATCCCCCGCCCCTTCGCCCCCAGTGCTTTATAACTTTATTCGATAAAATACTCGGATCTAAAACTGCCCTTCCGTTCTACCAAATGCTTAGTAAATTTAGTAAATCGAGATACACTCGTGGTACATCGCCTTTACGAGACTGGAATTATTTTCATCTATTCCTCTGGTACGAAGACTGAATAAAGCTCTCTTTTTATCTACGTGTGTACCTACTTTTTTGTTGTATAACGTTTGTAAAATAAGCAAGTAGCTAGTTTATAAGGGGTATTATCGACCATGTAAGTGACAGTATTTTCGTGCTGTACACTATAAGGCAGATACATGAATTGTGCAAAGTAATTAGAGCTGGGTATAGCTGTTGGACACGTGTGGCATACTCGTGTAGGGTGAAGCAACAAAAAGCTAAACAATGTGTCGAACGAGATTTAAAGAAAAAGAAAAAAAAATGTTCCTAGGTAAATAAAACCAAAAAGTATCTTACCGAGGGCTTGCAAGCTCGAGAGCACCAAAAGAGGCTGGGGGTGCTAAATATAACAGGGCCATCGAGCCTATCCAGCTCTGGAAATAGCCGCGCATCCAATTCAATGCTACCAGACAATGAGACCCACCAATCTTCCCTCAACTCGAGCTTACGAAACTGGGAAATAGTCGGGAGGAAAAAAAATAGAAAACGAGAAGGACAATCGGATTCCCGCGCGGTCGCATACATATATACACGTGTATACGCATTTCATCGGCAGTAGGGGTTAATTTGAATTTTCATGTGTGCGTCCGTGCCAGCTGATGTCACAGGCGAGGAACGCGCCGGGCATACAATAGCAGCCGTAGAGACAAGAGCGCGTGCTCAATCAGCAAAATCCATCGGACGACTAACGATTGCGTACAGGTACATGTATTCGCGGGCGTTGGAAAAATCGATTCCGGCCGCAGTGACCGGATATCGCTGGGACGGGGCTTGTTTTGTCACAGTCAATGTTGTACTCTTTGTTTGTTTGTTTTCTTTGTTTGGTTTAATACGTACAGCCACGTAATGAAGGTCGTTTAGGTGATATATCGACTGGAGTTATTTTTTTACGACCACTCCAACGTTGAGTTGAACATATTTTTGGGGTCAGGACGTAAATGTAACAAGCCAAAAACAGCAACCCTCGGCGTTCAATTGCAGGAATGTAGGTAACAAAATCATAATACGCTAGTGCGGTATGAATCTGTCCGCGCTGCACGTACAACAAGCATCGATTATATACGGCATGAATAATGAATGATAACCAACCTGTGTAATCTACGAGGCACTCGATTCGCATGTACTATTTGCGAAATGAAAATTTAGATGTGCTATTGAGGAAGAAAAAAAATTTTTTTTGGGTGTATCAAAAGAGGCTCCCTCGTCCAGCAAGCCGGTAAGATTTATTTTACGTCAGCAAAAAAAAATTCTGTTCAAACGAATGGAGAAGGAGAGCGACGGCCAAAGAAGCAGCTGGATTACGCATTGTCCGACGCTACTTGTCTGCATCTACTACCAACTGTGTCTGACCTACAATTTCTCTCACTACTCTAATTTGTATCTTCATTGCGTAATCAACAGTACACATAATGTACACACAACATTTTAATTAAATTGCAAAGCTTTGATTGCTTTTAAAAATCTAGAGGAGGAAAATGAGTTGGTAAACGGGCAATGCACTGTACTAGGATTCACATTCACCGAGGACGTTATTAGGACGAACGGTGCAGTGAATTATGCAGTCGCTTGTATGTAGGAGGGATATATTTAGATACGGTGTATTGTAGGTATAAATATATTCCTTTTAAAGTGGGGCTGTTAGGGAGGACGGCTCATTTAGGTGTCAGCTGTTGTTTGGATTTGGCGGTGATATTTTTAGCTGTGAGGCTTTATTCGTCGTTATTGTGATTCACGGGGAATATTTTTATTTATTTTTTAATTATTTTAATTATTTAGTACTGCAGTTACAACGAGGAAACGCTTATAATCGGTTCCTTTTTTCCTTTAAAAACATACCCATGGGGCCCAAAAATAGATACTACTAAGAAAGGATTTCTCACAATCAATCTGACACAAATACTGTCTGTACGCAAAATAACTACTGTGCGTAACTTGCAAAATGATTTTCCTTTCAATTCGTCCATCAAAATAAATGTTCGAAAAGCACGTTGTGTTTCAACAAGTGAACAGTCGATGTACGCAGCTCAACTATGTTATATCCAACACGAACCTACCCACCCAACGTACCCACGCACTTTTACAAACAGAGCACTACGGTTGAACCAACCCTACGGCGTCTGTGATCGTTAAATCCATCGACTTCCTTCCTTTCCCACTCCACCCATCCAACATGTCTAGGAATACGAAGTAGTAGACAGCCGGCGCAACGAGCGACGAATCGATCAGAGAGAGAGAGAGAGAGAGAGAGAGAGTGATAAAAAAAGAGAAACAAAGAGCGATAGACACATGGCACTCGTACACGTCAGTCTAGCGTATGAAGTACTTCTATAGACAGAGAGATACGTACTTATACGGCGTGGCGAGCCATTTCCGTGCTTCCCTTTCCACTTTCCGCAACTCGCCACCGGCCCGAGTCGTTTATTAAAGATGCACGAGAGAGAGACAGACACAGGTGGCTCTCTTGCGAAAGCGAAGCGCGTATAATAACGGGTGTCCATACACTGCGCCTTTGGTATGTACTGTACATCATACCACACCTCGATTCCCCCCACCCCCTTCTCCCTCTTCCATCCCTTTCTTTCGCCCGTCGATATTCAATGGAGTATGTGCGTGTACATATACCGTCGCGTGATATTGTTGGCACTCGCTTGGACTGTATGTGTACTTAAATACGTTGCGGAAGGATGGGAGTGATGAACCTTGGAATCTTCATTAACGCGATTTTTATCGCGATTTTTCGCTCGATACCCTGAGCGTGGATGGGAAATATGTCAATCGGAATCAGGTACTTTGTTACACCCTCGTGCCTTTTAATCGATACGAGCGATGGTAAGTGGTTACGAGTTATAATTTTTTAACGTTTCCAAATCCAAACCAAATGTCCCCCCACACGTACAAACAATCGTCCCGTGTGTGCTTAACAAGTTACACTTTTACCGCGCACTTCAACCGCACATAATTCAAAAGGAGTCCCATTTATCTCCTCCCTTTTACAGCGCCCCAGAGCAAATTGCGGATTTTTGATGGGGACTCGTTGCGCCAGCTTAACTCGCCCTTCGCGCTCTCCTACCCCAACCTTTTTTATTTTTTCTCTTTCTTTCTTCGACCCTTTCTTTCTTCCTTTTGTGCATTTCTCGAGTTGGCGACTCGAAGGCTTCCATTTCGGGTATAGCCAGTCCCGATGATCATGCAAACTCATTAAAAGAGCGCTTTTTACGCGATCTTGCGAGCTGTTGTGATTTTCAGGTTACTGATTGAGTGCAACTCTGGAAATAGACTGCGATATCGGAGCTGGGGATTGGTTGAAAGGGCGATGGTGAAAAAATCATCGTGCAACGCTCTGCGGGGCTTGAAAATTGAATTTCGCGCCGGTAGCGAGAGAGAGTGATAGCTCAGCGGAACGTGTGAAACAAACTCGTGGGTTTGGGGAAAAAGAAAAGAGAGAAAATTACTACTGGGCCACAGGAAAAAGTTTTGATCTTTTTTTCATTTTTTTTTTCCACGCCTCGTGGAATACAAAAACGGAGTGGGAGAAGGAGAAGCGCACCCCATCAATGAAGCCTCTGATGAGCTTTTTACCGTTCTTCCTTTTTTCCCTCCACACACGCCGAATCAAATCAAGCCTCGATTTTTCACTTCTTCGGCTCCGACGCTCTGCTTTTATCTCTCGCTAATTTCGGCCTGTTATCCGGGCTCCATTAGCTTCTAGAGTGGGTATTCATCGGGCCTTGCGATCGGGCTTGAGAACAAATTTTTTCTTTGTATTTTTTCGTTGTATAACTCAATTGATAGCCGTGAGTGGGGGTATAAAGTTTTACTTTGACCCGGTACGTAAATTAATTTCGACAAAGTGCAACGCCTGCAAAGTTGTAAAAGAACTTGCAAGTTAATTCAATTTGAAGGCGAGGCAACTTCTGCCGCTCATACCTCTTTGCATTAAATCAAATTTGATTTTCAATTCAGTACTTTTATAGAAAATTTCTCGTACTCGTATGCTATCGTTAAATTTTTTTGGATTTCGGGATGAAAAGTTTCTTTTAAAAATTCGTCCCCAAAACAGTGCAATATTCAATACGGCCCTCCGCCCAAAAACTCCCACAAGACCCCGAAGATACGCCCCGAAGAGGAAGAAAACCATCTTCTTCCCGCTCCGAGAAACTCCCAAGTGGCCATTTTCAATAAAAGCCCTCGTACATACACCCACCCGCCTGAGCAAAATAGCGACCTCAAGTGCCCCACGACGAAGAAAAGCGGCGATCAAAAGAGAGAGGGAGGGAGAGGGGGTGAGCTAAATTTCATAATACCCCCTGAAAAACGATCAAACGATCTCGTCGAGCGCTCGGGCAATAAACGCCCTCACAGCCCCCTCTTGTCCTCCTCCTGCCTAATTACGCTTGAAACCTACCTATACGTATACACATAAGTATGCGTGCGCGCAGCAGCTCTGGTGCTCCGCTAAATTAAATTTACGAGCCGGACTGTTCATTAACGTGTCGCGCCCGCGTACGGGCCATTGGTCGCGTTACGCGGCCCCTCCCGTTATTGTAATTTAATATCGTGCAGTATAATGCGCCTATACGGACTGTGGATAGCCCGTATGTACCTGCATCTATGTGTGTGCGCTGTACCTGTACGTACGAGAGAGTAACTCGGTTTGATCGCGGAATCGGAAGTGCCGGAGTATTCGATGGCGCGTACGTGTGCAAGTGCACGTGGGACTGTGTTTACGACAGCGCTATGTAGTAATCTTGGGTACGGGTATGATTGCCCGTGTACGTACATATAAATCTGGGAGCGTATTGCGCTCGGTGCAATAATAATAAGCGGAGGTGTACGTTTTCACGAGGTCTCTTTGTTTTGTTGCTATTGAATGCGTGCTCTCAATTGCGTGGATTGGATTTCTTTTTTTTTTTTTTTTTTTTTTTTTTTCATACACCTCGCCACGGCAATAAGTGCATTGTAGTTTGATAAAATAACAGGGACGAGGCATTTGGTGTGATGGGAGAATTAAGTTTTTTTTGTCGTTTACAAAGCTGAGTGATAAAAATCTTTTTTTTTCTTATAAGAGAAACACGTGGATTACTTTTATGACAGCTCAGTAAAAGATTTAGATTTTATATAAGAAGTCAGATGATTTCGAAATTTTTTTTTCCCATCGCATTGCCAAAAAAATTTTCTCAACCATGTACTGTGAATGGTTATGAATAATAGTAGTTTTCCTACGAGTTTGAAACGTCTCTGTTTGCGAACCGAGAGGTTTGCGGCCCGAGCCGAAGGCGAGGGACGTAACGAGGTTCGTAAAGGAGACTTTTCGAACGAGTTCCGGAAAACTGCTTTTTCGCCCGAGGAAGTACCAGCCTCCCAAAACCACCCGAGGGCGGAAAAGTAGTTTTTTACAAAAAAAAACAAAAAACGCACTTAATTAAAGAAAAATAATTTTCTTTTATACGTGTTCATCCGTAAAACAATTTTTCGAATCAGCTAATTACTTATTCCAAATCAATAATTATTTTTTATTAAACTGATTAACACAAGACATTATGTACTTGAGGAATTTTCCATAGTAAATAACAGCGATTCAATTTTAATTTTAGGTTTTTTATTTTATGAAACTAACTAAAAATAAAGTGTAATCTAATCAGTCTCAATCAATCCAACCATAAACAAAACAAACTAAAATCTCGTGACACGCGGTCTTTCGAGAAAAAATATCTCAATAAGCCTCTCAACAAAATCATAATAATTATTAAAATTAACCAATCTTTCCATCTGAAGCACGCCACCTGTGCCACTATTATAAGTCAATCATAATTAGCTACGCGAAAGGCATTAGAGAGCCTTATCACGAACAAATTAATATTTACTACCAACCTCTTCCGCGTACTTACTTGCAAAGTCCAGGCTCCCCCTTCCCCTGTCTCAACTCTTGCGTACCCATAAAAAAACAACAACATCAACTTTACAACCTAAGCACTTGCACGCGCTCACGTTATCATTTCGTAATTTATTAACCCTAAAACTCGTTCTCGTTTGTAAGTATAAATAATAGTTTTCCGTCATGCCCAGTACACACGTAGTACAGGCGTGCCAAGAGTACCTATACCCCCTCTAACCAAAACAGTCGCATGTCGAGCCGTATTAACTGCAATGAAATCTTTTACGAGCGTTTTCAGCTCCGCCACCTTAGTTACGTTTCTTTGTGCGTGCACCAAGTGGGACACACGCTGCGTGTGTTTTCGACATGTCGATTGGAGGACGGTGTATACGCAACACTGGTAGAATACGGGTTTATCGATCCTTCACGCGGAAGCGAGCATAAACCCCGAGCGAATTTGCATTTCGGCTAATCGTTGGTGCGTGCGTGGCTCGTCCGGGCGATCGAACATCGCGGAAGAAGAGGTTTTCCAAAACACCCTAACTCATACTGTAGGTTTACGTGTATAGACAGTCCGACGCCTCAACTAACGGTTTCAATTACCTCTGCAAGCTCGGCTGCCCGCCATCCCTTCGTTTCGCAAAATTTGCCCCAAGGAGCGAAAAAAATCCAATCTGATGTACGTATATATATAGAGGTGTTCATTCGTATAGGGACACTTGACTCGCGTTGTCTTTGATGACCGTACTTTAGCCAGAGTGGAGTTTCAAAACTCTCGTCCCTGCCTCTCTCGCTCGCTCGACTAATCATCCAATTACTCACTACTTTTTAACTGAATTCTCGGCGCAGGTAGCGAAGGCCGGTGCCTCCCTTCCGATCCCCCGAGAGGGTGGGAAGAGGGTCTTGGGAGACAAAAGTTCGGGTCAACAGCGCGAGCGCTCGGGCTCCCTTGGAAGGGTCGAACGAGATCACACACACGTGTACACCCGTTGTAGCCACACGTCTGTGCTACTCTCTCTTTCTTATACGTAAGTACACACACATGTGCACCTTGTGGATGGAGCTTTTTAGATTTGAAGAGCGAGTCAAGGAGCTGCGGTGATGATCCATCGGACGATGAACGGGTTCGAAAATCGTGAAATCTTTCACAATGAATCGGTGAGATTAAAATTACAAAGGTCGTTCTGTGTCCGCGATACCGAGTCAAGAGGGTGCAAGGTCACGAGTTTTATCGTCGGGATGTGAGGTTGGTATTAAATGACCTGTCATTTGCCATTGTGGTATTAATGCCCAAATGCACGAATCATCAAACTTTCCTGTAACAAAACCATCGGACATCACCAAACCGAACTTTCTCACCTCTCCGTTCTTCTACAAAAGTCTCGATATATTCTGTCTAATACCCCACTCGACTACGTTGTATCTCGTTCCCTCCCTCCAGACAATCCGATACACCTGTACGACGAATTGTAAAACAATCGCTCGTCTCTCGTGTTCTCGCAAAGGTGCCCTTGACGCGGTCATAAAGTAGGCACGAGCCAAAGTTTTCAATGATCTTCGAGTGCGAGCACACACGCGTATAATGGCACACGAGGGCGTTGCCGGGGAGTGTGAAATAAAATACCACCCCGCAACGTTTACTTATTCCGCCTGGCGTGCGCGCAGGGTATACATATATATATATATATATATATATATATATATATATATATACCATGGGAAGGGAGGAACAGAAGAAGTTGGGATCTCGGGGGAACGCCGCGCGCCTTCGGAATGGAAGTATATACGTGGTTCCTTTTCTTTACTCTATGCATGTAGGTACGCATGTAAATTCCAATAGCGCTGAACTTGGGATTCTCTAGGTGTATCCGAGGGAGGCTGGTTTGTTTGTTTTTTTTTTTCGTTCACTCCCTCCCCCTTTTTTCAGTTTTACGGAATTGAGTGGGGAAAGAAAAAGGAACTCGTGGTGACATTGTATTTTTCGTGTGGGTACGTATGTGCGTACGAGCTCGTGGACGGGCCGATGACGAAGTTACATGATGGGTGTGCTGGGAACCGATTTGAATTCAAAGTGGACGGCCGGTCGGGTTACAGAAGCTGGAAAACCGACACGGGACACTTGAGATCGACACGGGTGCTTTTTGTAAGACGAGTACCCGTGGCTTTTTTTCGCATGTCCTTCTCATGTTACATTACACCAAGTTGGGATTCACAAATGTATCAATGAACCAGTCCCAAATACATGAAACATCGGTCATTCTATTGATCTCTTGTTTGGCCATTTTGTGCAAAAAACCACTCGTTTCGTCCCACTATATACCTGTACCCATCGCATAATCTTAACGACCGTCTGTCCCAGGATTTACCGAGCGAGCTTTAATATACACACAACGGCAGCCACCGCCCACCACATTATTAGTGTACATATTGTACAGCACTGGAGACAATAATTATCTCTAAAACGTGTCATTCTCTTCTTTCTTCGCCAAGCGCCTCCAGAGGCCGGAGACGTGTCTCCTACGGACTCGTAGACAAATAAAAATACCCACAAGTGCTGTATGTGCACATCGTCTCGTTATTGCGCCAATGGGTGTTACACGCGCACTTATACACCAGAGCGAGCTGGGCACAGATAATTACGGTTATTATTGTTCTCTCGTCTATTATCCGCGCTTGCGTATAATTTACACGTGTAGGGATAATCACGATGACTCTCGCTGTACAATTCGGATTATGCTCGATCTGACGCCCGAAGCGCTATTACGCTGTTTTTCATGTTATCTTTTTTTTTTTTTTTACTTGTTTGTCGCATGTAGGGGGAAAATTGATAGAGATTTTTCGATGCGATGCGGGAATAATGAAGCTGTCCGCGTTATCGATTACCATTGACAAGTTTTCGTAGGTGCTCGTGCACGTGTGTGTGTAGAGGCTCGTCGAGTGTGTTTGGTGATCAATCAAACGGTATAATGGTGTCCCTTCGTAAAGAGCTCGAGGGAAGAGGCAAATGAAAACAAAGAATCGACGTTCATTGCGATCGAGCGAGACGTAAATATGTGAGGGTGTTGCGCTACCAAAAGTTGCAGCGTAACGAGTGGCCGATTAAAGCCCGTCAATCCAGACGTTTAACTCTAATCGCGTGTAATCACCTAGAAAATGATGTAGCTTACGGAAATTTATGCTTTTATTGCTGATGCACGGCTGATTGTGATACGTTTAGTTGGAAATATTGGAAAAATTCGTGGAAGTACATCAATTTTGATTGGATTAATTTCAGCGCGATGGATAATCTCTCTCCGATACAAAACGATAAATTACAACGGAGATTAGATGCACGTCAAATGGGATCTACAAATCACTCGTAACGGAAATGGAGATAAGTTTGCGGGGTACTCCGTCCTGACCGAACGACCTATCGTTCGGGAAATAAATTCGCCGAATCGACTCTTTTAACCAAACGGTATGAAAACGTAGTACTGGTTTCGGTGATGCTTTAAGAGCTATTTAATCGCTTGCAAAAATATCAAATAGCGCCTTGTAGTCGTTGTTTTATGGCTTTTTGAGATTTTAAATTCTATGGCTTCCCCCATAAAATTGTTGGAATCAATGTAGTACACTCGTCCTGTATTGACAATGTTTTTACCACGCAAAGTATCTATAGTCAAGCTTTTTTTTGTTTCTGTTACCGAAAAAGTGAATTTAATACCAACAGGTAAGCGCAATTTTTTTTTTTAGTTTTTCTAGTACTGCGAAATAAAGCTTTTTTTAACATATAGTGTTATAAAAGTACGTTTATAGATTATTAAATTTTTGCTATTCGTAAAAATAGTTAAATGCTGTTGTCGAATACTTTAATACTCTTTCTTTTGAATTTGTTATTATTTTTTTTTAAAGTCATCACGTCAACCTTGAAGCTTCCATTTTCAAGCAAAAAACGATTTCTTCAGAGACCGAGCGATCAAAAACGGAAAACCCCAAGATATCGTGGAAAAACCCAAAACCAAGCTAGCACGTCACTTTCCTCGTCCAAAATAACGTAAAAACCCACCGTGTCGAAAAGGGCCAAGTCCCTAACCCGTAGCGCACTCACATCATCACCAAACAGTCCTCCTCGTGAAAGGCACGTGGGACACGACTCTCACCGAAACCACATCACTGACCCCCTCCAACCCCCCAAACAACCACAACTTACCTTCGTTCTCGTTGTTCCCAATAATGATCTCGGTCTTGTTGAAATCGGCCTCGCGCAGCAACTCGATCGGATCCTGCGGCAAAAACACCCCGTCAATCGTCGGCGCGTACGGAAAGCCGAGGATGCCCCCGTAGCTGTTCCACTGCTGGACCGAAATGGTCTTAGCGTCCACGGCCCTCATGCACGCCATCGCAGCTCCCGGACTGTCCTCGAGCATCGTCGAGTTGCACCCGCAATCCTCGACGAGTATGCGCGCCACCTCGCTCGCCTTCTCCGCTGTCATGTAGCTCCAGGGCGCGTTGAGGGTTCCGCTCTGCAGGACACCCCGGCGCACCAAGCCCTTGGTCACCGGTGACATCAGATGGAGGGACACCGAGCCACCGCCCGCCGACTCCCCGAATATCGTTATCAACTCGGGATCCCCGCCAAAGAGCCGCGCGTTGTCTTTGAGCCACTTGAGGGCCATTACTTGGTCCCACAGGCCCATGTTGCCTGGGGCGTCCTCCGTCGTAGCCCCACCCTCGAAGTACTCCTTCAGGTAGAGAAAGCCAAAGGCCCCCACCCTGTACTGCATCGACGCTATGATCGCGTCGCTCTTCGCTGCCATTATGTCAGCGTCGTACACGTCCAAGGTCGCCGTACCGGTCATGTACCCGCCCCCGTATATCCACACCAAAATCGGCATGCCACCCTCCCCCGGCGTCTCGCCGCCCCCCTTGTGCCTCAGCTTGACCTTCTTGGGCACCCAGATGTTCATGTAGAGGCAGTCCTCGCTGACGTTGGTGTTCGGGTTCCACATCTCCTCGCCGTCGAAGCCCTGAAAGTACTCGTATCGCTCTTGTATGCAGCTGTTGGGCATCTGCGTGGCGTTCAACACCCCCGGCCAAGGATCCATGGGGGCGGGCTTGCGGAACCTCAGCCTCCCAACCGGGGGCTTGGCGAACGGCACGCCCAGGTAGACGTGTACCTCGCGGTCGTCTATCGTTCGGACGGACCCGCGCATCAGGCCACTTGTCGTCCGCACCACCAGCGGGTCCTCCAGCGCCTCGAGCTCCTCGCGCGAGGGCCCATTGTTGTTGTTGTTGTTCTTGCCAGCTCGGGCCTCGCGACCGCGCACGTGGAAGCTCAGCGCGCCGTCCGGGAGCAGGGCGACCAGCACCACCAGCACTCCGAGCAAGGATCGCATGGTTGGACGATGCCTGCCGATTGATCGGTATGCTCTTCCGCTACTACCGCTGCTGCTGTATATATGGCTCGTTCGAGCTCACAGATCGGCGCGCATCGCACGCGAGACACTATAGGTGTTTATGTTACGCGTTACGTGAATACGTTGGTGCAAACGCGCGCGCACTCGCGGAAGGGAACACACTGTATATATGTATGCTTATTGTAATACCAATCACTTTTTCAATGACGGGCTCCACGCACTGCTATCATTTATATCCTTTACTCACGCACGAGTTTCTCGCGAATACCCATACGGGCAAATGCATATTCGGACGCGCACAGAAAGATAATGGAAAAGAAAAAAAAAAAAAAAATGATTTTCAGCACACCAAGCAACAATAGTAACGACAACGGGGGATGCGCCTAAACGATGAGCTACGTGTGTGCGAGCATGTATCTGTAAGCAGGACGCGAACACGTTGTACAGGGTGTGTGTATTGTTACAGGCGCGGCGGCCAGCGTGCCGCGATGCACGGGGTCGACTGATCGCGGCCGTGGCTTTGGAGGTGCTCCCACTACGCGCCCTCTCTCTCTCTCTCTCTCTCTCGCTCGCACGCGCGCTCTCCTCCTCCTCCTCCAACGTGTACACCAGTACGTTCTCTGCTCCGAGGTGGAAAAGCTACATAAGAGGAGGCGGGGTGGTAGAGCGCGCGTGCTCTCTTTCTCTGTATGCTTCGCGGGTTTGGCCTCTGTGTCTATACATATATTCTCTCTATGGGTCTGTAGCTCTAGTCGATTTCAGGGAAAACTCTCCCTCTTTTCTTTACTTGGGTTCCTAAAATGTAGGCGAGCCTCAAATGATTGTTCCATGTGTCTCAAGGTCAGCTGGCGATCGAACGTCGATCGAGAGTTTTTACGCCCCAGCGGTGGAATTTTTCAATCACGCGCTAATCAGCGAGCCGAGTTTCGTCGGGGGAATGATTTGTTTTTTTTTTTTTTTTTTTTTTTACGATTAGGAGTTACGAGCGCACGTGATTTTACGACAACGGAAATTAATTTTCCTTCGGGCGAATGGTTCGTTGTTATCGTGAAGAAACTAACAAGCCTTAGGATTTTGGCTGGGTTGGTTGGAATGAATAATGATCGGGTTTTTAGTTTCTTCTGGAAATATCATGCATTATGTGCGTGGGTTCTTTTTTTTTTTTACTACTTACAACATGGTGCTTGAATAAAAATTTAGGACAAAAGGGTGTCCAAGTATTTGAAAAAACTATTTAAATGTTTATTGCGCTATTTTTCTATTTTTTGTCATACACAAGTATAGTTATGAAAAAAAAAAAGTCTATAAATAATCAACAGTTTCTTGACGTGTTTTCAAATCCATTGTATATCGGATGACAGTATCAAAATCCTTATGCTCAAAAACCTAAAATATTTTTCGAAACCACCTTACGAGAGAACATCGTATTCATCGATTTCTCTTTCCGTATCTTGTCAAACCCTAATAGCTTCATGCATACATTCACCAAATGAAAAAGTAATGAGTGAAAAAAATTCCATTGATAGACATTCGTTTGTTTCTCCTAGCCTATGAAACAAGGCATAAAAGGCTCGATTTTTTTACGGGAATAAACTTATTGTTGATGGGAGGTGAATGTAGCAGTCAGAACTCGTTGTAAATTTTTTTAGCCCTTTAAATGCCTTTTGATTTATTGATTTTTTGCACTCAAGTCACGAAACAGTATAAAGTGACGTGAAAATTAAACAAATTAGAAGTAACACTATCGTGAACAAAACCAAAGAAAAAGTATAAAAAGTTTTAATATACTACCTCATGTTTTAACCTTATCTGTAATTTACTTTGCTAATGAACCAATAAAAATGTGCATTTTCGTGATGTTTTTTGAGCTCTTTAAATATAAATTTTTTCATTCAAGTAGTATGAAAAATAATAATAACAGTGTGTAGCTCTTTAAGTGTGAATGAAAATCGATAACAGAGTGCTTTAGAAGAGAACATCCAATAGATTGCGGATGGATTTTGTTTTGAGGTTTTTAATTTTTTTAGAAAAAATATGTGAAAACGAGAGAAATTCAGAGGCAATATTAATAGGAAAAGCTTCTCAATTAAAAAGAATGGGCTATCTTACCATTAATCTTTAATGAGTGCAAGCTTAATATATATATATGTATTTTGTGTATCAGCTTGTAATGGTTCTATCCATAAATAAATTTTTGAGATTCAGTATACGTTTTCTATTGAAAAAGACTTTTTTTCAAATAACTAACAAGCAAGTTAATTAATAAATCTCATTCAATACCGCATGCAATGAAAAACATTTTCCAGTATAACAATTACAACTTTCAAAAGCAATTACTTCATGATTTATAAGAAACCAATGAACATATTCTCGAGTTGGGATATTTTTGATCCACAAACAGTTGCAATATTTCCCGGTGTATATACGCTTCCTTAAAACTAATAAAGAAGAAAAAAAAAAAAAACGATCTCCCAGTCCAATCAGTGTACCCTCTCCTCCGATGATAAACCAGCTCCATTTGTGCATCAACGCATAAGCGTAAAAGAAATTGTCGTGCGCGACGCTCGCACAGATCTCGAGCGTGAGAGTCGAGCAAGACAAGCTGCAAAGTACAAATAAACACGCACCGAGCCATCGTAGTCCCGCTCCCCTGCTTCGTGGTATCACTTATGTAAGTCCGACGACTCGGGAGATGAATATAGATAGAGAGAAAATGACCTCACCAAGACGAACGGAAGCAAATCACGACCAAGTATACGGAGGATGGGGGACGCTTATCTCTCTCGTTAGTTTCTTTTTTTTTTTTGTTTATCACTCGGTGCCCTGAGAAAGAGAGAGAGAAACGCGTAACGATAACGAGCAGCTTCCGTTTATTAGTAGTTGACCGTTGCTTGGAGAAAGTTCAAGCAATTGAGATGGGGCAAGGTAATCGTGGGTGCGATACTTAGACTTTTACACATGATTTTTTTTTTTTTTTTTTTTTTTTTTCGAGAAATGCATACCGAGTTTCTTGTGTTTAACGGTAGTGGGGTTTATGGAAAATTCCTCTCTATTAGTATCGATATCGAAAAGACTTCCGTGGTAATTACCTACACCTGCGATATTTCACACGGGAAAATTCCAGCTGTGTGGGGAAAAATTACATCTTTTAGGATAGGGACGGGAAATTACCCGGCCCGTAAGATTAACAAATGGCTCCTTTGGACGTCCAGGGGTCGAGACAAATGCTTGGGTAAATGAGCCCGGCACCTTTCGCACGTTTCTATGATCTGTCTTTTGGATTGAGAAAAATCTTGTGCTGAAAAAGGTGGAGTTTTCGCGCTAATATTCATGTCAGCGACGAAGAGTACTGCTCCAAATTCGTTGGAAGGAAGCGCTAGCTTAAAAAATCATTTTTCTTCCAATACGAAAACGCTTGTGGTGGACAATCTAGTCATGGACTTTCTGGATTTTTTTCATACGATGAAATTTCAGAGGATCTTTGTTTTTTATAACTTTTTAAATACGTCCATGCTATAATGTAAATAGTGAGGGAAAAACTTGATGTTTTTTTACCCGATTTCTATATGTATGACTGGCTATAATGTAACAATTATAGTTAATGAGACAATATTTGTATCCAACGGTTATCTTGTCAAACGTAGTCTCTATTCCATTATATCATTTATTTACAACCAGTTACTTTAATGCAACAGTATTTGTAAGTAATAACTTCCATAAGTCTACAGTAAATTAGAGAGTTTCGAGGACTTTCATTTATTATAAATATAATTAGATAGCCGAACAATTCACGATAACTTTAATATCTTTTTGAAGCCCCAGAAGTTATACAATGTCTTTCGATTAATTTCATCATCCAAAATGAATTGATTACAATATTTTGTAGAGATCCCATAATCATAAAAGATTTTCGAATCCATTGCATTACATTGGAAGACAACAGCAATAAGCCTATTTGCGAAACAAAGCCACTATTATTGCCACCAAGTCGCCGTCCATCGCGATCTTCGCAACCATTATCCATAAATATCAATCGACGTAAAAATCATCCGAATCATAGTCCTGCACACCCAAACCCCAAGGCATCAATCGTGGCTTGCGTGCATAGGTACGCAGATGGTGTAGCTCCGTCAAGTGGCGTGAAAAAAAGGACCCCCGTGAAAATGGTATCACGAGTGTTAAGGTATCATTCCGTACGTATACCCTTCGATCATAATAATGTGACGCGCGTGACTGTTGGTCGTTCGGCGAATTCATCCTTACCCGGCGTGTCGGTGGAGGGATATGCAGCTTGGTGGTTTGTTTTTACGCGCTTTTGCGCCTCCAGTGCCTCGAGGACTATTAGCTGATTGCTTACTCGTTCGGCCGAGGTATGCGTGCGACTGATGGGGATCGATTTGAGTGATGATTTTCCTCGTGGCCTCGCGTAGGTGTACTGTATTTTTACTTTTCGGAAAATCAACAGAACCCGGGTAAACATTGGCCGATGTGACGCAGAAAAAGTGCCGAGTGACGGAAGGGGAATTGGGCAAGAGACATAGCTCAGATCTCGTTGGTAGATTGGTTTGACGTATAGCTCTTTGAATGTTTGAGGGTTAATTGAGTGATAAATATTTGAGGTTATTGCTTTATCCTGGTGCCTTGTGTGGAATTTTATTTTCATTGTTTGCTGAGGCTTTATATCGAAAAATCCGCCCTGGCCGTTCTTCTGGATAAATGCGAGTCAATTTTTTCAAGCTAAATAGATCCAAGCTTGGACGAAGAGTTTTTAATTTTATTGGGTACATGAGTTTTCAATTTGACCCACGTAACTTTCGGTACGTACCTGACATATGACAAGTCATTGTATGGCAAACGCATTTTAATCCATTTAAATTTTTCTTTTTTTTTCAAGTCAATAATTCATATAGTGACTTAAAAACTATCTCTACTTTTAATTTTTAAAAATTTTTATTAGAAATATTAGCCTGTATACTTGTTAAACCTCTGGTTGATACTTTAAAGCGATCACGTAAAATTTATAAATATTTAAACTTGAACACGCGTCTAGAGCTTTAAAATTTTGTTTCAAAAGATTGTTTAAGATTTTGCATGGAAAAAACTACCCCTTAGTTACAACAACATCAGTAGTTACAACAAACAATATCATCTACGACCAGAATACGTACACTTATTCTGCAGCAAGAAAAATCGGTGCTCTGTCCGCCCGTTCACTCTTCGTTGACCAATTTTGAATTTAAAAGTAAAAAAACGTATCTGCTTGTGGACGTGTTTTTAATACACATAAAATTTGATCTTCAACAAAAATCCATACAAGGAATGATTACTTTGTTTTCTGACTGATTTTTGAATCACTTGCTTTGGATCGAAAAGCAAATCACTTGTCTCTACTTTTTGATGCGTTTTGAATACACATAAGATTCAAATTAGGGGCAGATTTCGTAACTCGAGTCTACTTTTGACTTTAAAACAAGAATACACTAACTTTTTGTGCAGCAAGATAAATCGCTTTATTTGCTAACCAAACTTACTATTTAATTAACAGCTTTGAGTTCAAAGCAATTTATCTGTCTTTACGTCTGAACATGTCTTGAATACATATGAGATTTAATGTACAATCGAAATGCATACAGATTTTATGCAGTAAGAGAAATTAAATCGCTTTGCTCACCAAATTATTTTTTATTGAAAACAGCTTTGAATTTAACAGCAAATTACGTGTCTTCGATTTTGAATGGGCCCCTGACTTATTTGTACATAGTAAAATATCTAATAAGATTTTGATGACGTGCATACTGTTTCTTGTTCAAAAGATGATCTGTAACAAAATTTCTGTACCCCCCAAAATGTATTTCTTTTTGAAATACCACATTAGATCGATAGTTTTTAGTTCTGAGACCTTTTTTTCACGTCACCTGCATTTTTTCGGACGTCAAAGTTGCCTTACAGACCCATACAAAATTATTTCGTAGAAGTCAGAGTTACCCAAACAATCGAAACGAGTCTATCCATTCAGTTGTTAAAAAATTCCATCAACGCCTGTCGGAAAAAACAAGCCAAACAATGGATCCCTATTCGAATTAAAACGATAATACTTGCACAAAAAATGAATCCAAGCCCCACTAGGGATTACAATCACCGGAACGTACGACCCTCCAGCTGTAGCATAAATAAACATCAGACTCAGCGCCTTGTCCACTTTGCCTTCGGTCAGGATCATTTAAAATGAATAGAGGTCACGAGCACTTCTCTAAACTCTTCCGCAGGACACGCCTGTAAAAAGGAAATAGAGGAAACAAAAAAAAAAATCAGGTGACATGTATCCCTCCAGCAAATATACGAGCCGTTGTTTGCGCCATAATGCCAGGGACGCACGTATGTGTGTATAATGTGTACGTGTGCGCTTTTAGCCGCGAGGTGCACGGATCCAATATGCATACGTACCTATCCGGCTCGTGGGAGGCGTGAGAAGTGACAAAAGTGCCGAACGCCCCCGAGGACGACAGTCGACAGGCTTGGAATCTCTTGGAATTCCAACGGAGCGAGCCTGCGGGATAGTAGTGTATTGGATGCTTGTAGGGTGCTCTCTCTGTTTCTTGAATTTTATGCGCGCTGGGATGGTTATTGGTGAAAAAGAGAAGAGTTGCTGCCTTTGACATGCGAGTTTTTTTTTTTTTTTTTATCCAATGATGGGTGTTAAGGAGGATGATTGAACGAGAAACAAATAAATAAATAAAACGCTTATTTGTTATAACTATGTTGAAATGGATTGGAAAGCAAGGTGTTGGTCAAGCTGGATAGGTGTAATTTAAGCTAATAAGAATTTTTAATCCGTATTTTTTGTTTACATTTAGTTAATGTGTCGTAAGAATCAATTGGTCCAGTATTGGTTATCGATTTTTCTCTCACATTAGTATAAACCCGTTCTCGATATGATAACAAAAGTTTTCGCAGTTTGCACTTACCAGCTACAAAATTTTTTTACGCGAATGATCTACGAAGTATTCCAAGTTCAACATTTTTCAGACAGTTTGCTAACAGCGTTTATTACGAATGTACAATGACGTATATTTCTTTATACAATTCTACCTATGAAAGCTAAATGAACTCTGAATAATAATAATAATAATAATAATAATAATAATAATAATATCAATAATAATAATAATAATAATAATAATAATAATAATAATGATAAAGGTAGAGCAGTGTATGAAGTAGCACAGAGCTTCCAAGCTGGATCGCCTTGGTATTGAAATAGTAATTGAATCTACAATCTGTAACGTGGACGTTCTCGTGCGCTTATCATTGCGCCAATTTTAGAGTTGCGTTGCTTGGCTCGAATAATTAAATATATAAGTAGGCAGTACATACTGAACGCAGAAGCTTCAGCACTAGTTTCTTCCTCTTGGAGCTACATGCCTGCCCACATAGTCCCCTCCGTCGGTGTGTACACACTAATGCTCCCTCTTTTGATCAATTGATGCAGTGCATGCTCTAATAGTTCTCACTCGGAATATACTATCTACACATCGATGCGCAGTACATACGCGAGAGAGAAAGAGAGAGACAGATCTCTAGTTCGCGATTTCGCGCTTCGTTTACTTCCTTGGTGAAAAATCGTGGAATATTCATGAGGGTGCCGAAAATTCAGGAGCAGCGAAATACGCGCTCGTTCGCCTTTACTGCGAGCTGCGCTGTGCTTTTCTAATTAATAGTGTTTGTGTGGGATCGGAGATTGTATTCGGGGGTAATTTTGGACTCTTGAAGATAATCTAAAATTGATTTACTTAAAACGTTTCACAGAGCTTTACCGTCCTACTTTACATACCCGAAAAACTACAGTACGTAGAACTAAGCATCGTTTCCCTAGTGAATATTTTCAGTTTCGCAGCTCATCTATGGATAATTTCGCCTATCGGGTCTCTTGTAAGGATAGTTATCACTTATACACAAGAAAATGTTTTAAAAATCCAAAATTGCATGCTTACAGTAATAGTTAACCCGATTTAAAGTTCAAGCCAATACACCTTGATGTAATAATTATTTTAATACCATAGGTCACGATAATTGTGACGAGAATTTTTTTTTATCGAGCGCTGATTTTTTCTTAAGCCACTGCACATGTGACGACTTGCAAACAACTATCCTTCACTCGCGTGAAACCGATGTGCCAGAATCATAATTATCTTATAATTGAATTAATTAAAATTAATTACATGCTCGGTATTAAAAAAGAGAAAAAGCAAAAAAATGAACCAATAACCTGTCGGGCGCATTTTAACGAAATAAATATCCGAAAAATTGCCAACTCGATTAAACTCGGCAAACACGCGGTACACCCCATCGAGCTCACAAAGCGGGAGCAACGAGGGCAAGAGGGAGAAAAAAAAATTGCTCAATCCAACTCGCGGGAAAGTTTAAAAGCTCATCAAAGCAGCTCGTCCGCTTCGCGTAGCAAAATTACAGCATCGTAAAGCACGAGTCTTACGCGCACGGAGTTGGGGCATCGGGCTCCCGATTTACGCACGAGGAGAGAAAAAGAGATCTTTGGTCCAAATGAGTGAGAAAAAATAAGAGTGTAAGAGGTGATAAAAAATCGAGTAAAGTACCTATAAATATTGGTGCGTACTCGTTCTCAGCCGTAAGCGGCAATACGTGAGTATGGAAAAGAGTCCGGTAAAGGCATCATCTGGTAGGAAAAGAATGAGAAAAGTTATAGATTTTTCATGAGAGAGAGAGAGAGAGAGAGAGAGAGAAAGAGAGAGTAGGTGCCCGGTGCAAGTTCTCGGTCGCCCGCTCGACCATCAGCCTCACCTGTCCCCGCTGCTGGTGCTGCTGCGCAGGTAGCTAGAGCTAGATAGCCGTGCAGCAGCAGGGGGAGTAGCGAAGTGAGAAGAAGAGGAGGAAGAACACGCGAGCCCAGCTCGGTGCTACGAGACTCCCCGGCTGGATTCGTAAGAAATCGATATGCGCCCCCTTTCCCCTTTCACTTGCTGGCCTACCACCTGGTAGCGTGAGTTGGCAGCAGCTTCCGGGCTTTCTCTCTCCTCCACCTCCACTCTGTGTGTGTGTGTGTGTGTGTGTGTGTGTGTATGAGGAGGGGGTCGGGCTTACTGTTCCTCTCCTGTTGCAGGTCACGCGGTGGTGCTTCCAACAGACGTGGCGAGGGGGATGGCACTACTACGTGCGTGTGTGTACGTACGAGTGGGGGATTGCTCCCCATCTCCTTTGGAAGGTGAATCGCGCGTACCTTCATTCGAGCTCACACCATTCGCGTTTTTACCGATCTTGTGAGATTGATTGTTTTTTTTTCTTGTTTTCGCCTTCAATTCTATTTTCATATGCTCAGTTTATTTTTATTACGTCGACACGGTTAGAGAGTAAAGTATATGTATTGTTAGTTGCACAGAAGTCAGTCATGGAAAATAACCCGGGTTGATATTTTTTTATGGTCCTAGACCAAATTATAGCAGTTCGTCGGCATTAGGAATAACAATACACCTCAGCATACTTGATAAATTTGTTTAACACAACTATCAGATGCTTCGTAATTTCAAAAAAAAATTTTGAGACCCTCAAAACAGATGCCATATTGAGACTGACTAAACGTGTATATTACTGTTTGACATCACAAATTTGATTATAAATTTATTTAACACATATAACTTATAATTAATAACGATTTGAAATTTAAAAAAAATTACGAAATGTTTGAGACGTTCAAAGTAGATGCCAAGCTATGTCTGACCAAACGTGCGTGTATCTACTTAAAATTACAAATGTATTTAATAATGTGTAAAACACAAATATCATACGATGAATAATAATTTCAAATAAAAAAAAAATTTAAGTGTTTAAAACAGATAACTTGACATGTCTGACCAAATGTTCATTATACTACTTGAAATTAAAAACTTATTCGAAAATGTATTTTACAGCTGAATCACGATTTCAAATTTTTTTTAAATGTTTGAGAAGTTTGACACAGATGCTGTGCTATGTCTGACCATACGTGTATACTTCTACTAACAAATCACAAATTTTATTACAAATGTATGAAACACAAACATCATACAAATAATAACGATTCCACATTAAAAAAAAAGATATTTAAAGTATTCAAAACAGATACCTTGATGCGTCTGACCAGCTATGTATATTTCTACTTAAAATTAAAAATTTAATTATAAATGTATTTAACACAAATATTATACGATTAAAAACGATTTAAAATTTTTAATATATATTTAAAAATTTTGAAACAGATCCTGTACTATGTCTGATTAAACGTGTATATTTCTACTAAAAATTAAAATTTTATTATAAATGTATGAAACACCAATACCATACGAATAATATCGGTTCTCATTTTAAAATAATATTCAAAGTGTTCAAAACAGATACCATGATACGTATGATCAGCTGTGTATATTTCTACTTAAAACTAAAATTTCAATTTAAAACGTATTCAACACAAATATCATACGATAAAAGACGATTTCAAATTTTTTTTAAATGTTTGAGAATTTTGAAACAGATGCTGTGCTACTACCAACCAAACGTGTATATTTCTACTGAAAATTACAAATTTGTACGAAACACCAATATCGTACGAATAATAACGATTCCAGATTTTAAAATAATATTCGTAGTATTCAAAACAGATACCTTTATATGACTGATTAGCTGTGGATATTTTTATTTGAAATTAAAATTTTTATTATAAATGAGTTCAACACAAATATCATACAAATAATAGCAATTTCAAATTAAAAATGATAAGTATTTTTGAAGTGTTTGAAACCGATACCTTGCTACGTCTCACCACACATGTATATTACTACTTAAAACCACAAATTTAATTATACATATATTTAACACAATCATCTTACGATCAACGATTTTACATTCAAAGAAACTGCACGATACGTTCATAACAGATGCCATGGTGCGTCTGACCAAACATGTATATTTCTACTCAAAATTACAACTTGAGTTATATCTACTTTTTGGAACCGTAGAAAAGTATAGTGCTCATCATTTGAGCTATCAATACTAGTATGTGAGTACAAAATTACCATTTTAAACACTGACGCATCAATTCTGACATTCATTTGAAATTTTTGCTTAACAGTGTATTTCAATGTGGTTTATTTTTGCAAAGTACTTGTAGCGCTGAAAATCCATTTTTCTGGAGTACAAGTACAATTTTAATGCACTTGCGTTCAAAAGTATATTATAAGTTTAAAATTGCATTAAATACTTTATGATCTGTATGGAGTCAATAAAAAACCAATTCAAATATGCAGTTTGCGCGCTAAATCCACTTCAACAAAAACAACAATCACTTAAAAGTCTTTGAAAAAATTTGTCTACAAAAAAAAAAAAAAAAAAAACAATCCACGTATATACAATTACATGGCGTACCTTAATTACATTAAAATACACGCGCAAAACAAAGTACACGCTATATCGCTGAAAAATTAAAGCTTTGCAGCTAGTTAAAACTGCACGCGTGCCCTGGCCCCGCGTAATTAATAATCACTCGCTTCTCCGACCATTGTATACATCTCACTCTTGCCCAAAAATAAACTCTCACTTGTTTTTCTATTTTCAGCAGTACGTATTTTCTCCTTTGAAAATGTATGCACGCTATAACACGGTGTGCATTTTATCAGACTTGTTTGGACACCTCTATCTTTTTCATCCATCTATCTCCTTTACTTAGGATAATGAGTAAACGGGGGGTACATTTCTTCTGAGATATAATGCGCTTTTTTAAGGTCATAAGAGATTTATAAAATTAATGCGCGAGTGATACATTGAGATGTAAAAGCAAAAGGCTGATAGAGTTACATGTCCATACATTGAATTAGAACAGTCAGGGGATGAGAGCTTTAGCTGCGGTACGAGCAAGTTGTATGTGAAGGAGAGTAAATTGAATTGGTGCAACAGTTAAGATATGGAAAATTATATAACTCAATTACTTAAGAATAGTATTTTTTTTGGATTTTGTAGTCCATACTAAATGTAAGAAAATTGATTGTCATTGAATTTAAGTTAATCAATAAACTGATTTTGAGAGTGTATAGATCATTTGCACATTGTGATCATAAAAGTTTTTTAATAATCAAGTTCTTTAAAAGCTCCATCTCAAAACTGCTTCAAAGTCATTGCGAATGGTCCTGTATTCATCACAAAAGCAAGCCGGGTCCAATCACTCCCATCGTCTGCTAATATCGTTTTTCCAAATCCAATCAAACTTCCAGTAGCAGGTACCTACCTCCCTATAGCCTCGAATACTCAGCGTCACGTGCTCACCCCGGGGGTACACCGAACACGACGCTACCTCCAACAGTATTACAACCCGTACAGAAAAAAAAAAAAAAAAAAAAAAACCGGAGGAGAAGGTAAAAGAAGCCCTGGTAATCTTATTTATAAAAGCTCGACAGGTACACACAGGCCCGTAATCACCTCTCGGACTACTCGACTATTTCTCATTTTCTCGCACCCCTCTGCCATATTTTTCTTTCCCCCTTCCACGGTAGGCGGCAAATCACGCTCACACTTCTTTTTTTCCCTCCGGCGTACGAAGAAAAATCGAACAGAAAGGATAGGGGGAAACGAAGTTCCTGCAGCTAACTACTCCGATTTACGCGACCTGCTGAGGCTCGAGAGCGAAGCTTCTTGGACTTTTTTTTTTACCCAGTAACTCGCGCGACCGTGTCGCGTGACGCGTACCGTGTACGTTTATTGCGGAAAGTTCGTGAAACTCGCTTTTAATCGCCCGTGGTTGGGGATACGGAGAGGGTTTAATGTGGTTTAAACGCCTGTTTTGTTATTGCGTGAAGAAAATTGATACAGACGATTTGATATGGACCCAAGGGTACGCGAGAGCCAATTTTCCGGCGCCATGGATTTACGTTTTTCTAATTCGAGGAGCTCAAAGGGAGCTCAAATCGTCGCAAGATGCTTTATCACGATGCATGGGCCGGCAAGTGAAGTAAGTGTACAGTGCGCGCGTGCATTGAGAACGAGCCAAGGACAGCTGAAAGGAGCCGGGGTATATCTGGTGACATTGTGAGTTCACGAGCTGCTGGGGTATTACAGCTCAAAAAAGGAGGGCTGGTGGTCTCTCGTGGAAAAAAAGGGAGCGAGGAGTTGCTTGAAAGAGTACGAGAGGATGATTCTGCTTCCGTGATTTTTGAAAGATGGATGCTGGGAGTTTTTTCTACATTGCTCATACGTTGAAGGAGAATGATCTTTTTTCTCGCTGAAAGGAGTGAGTTTCATCACGTGTGATTAAATTACGTACAGTGTGAAGGGAATGTGAGAATTTTAAAGTGGGAACTTTTATCGTGACTTTGAGCAGTTTTCCATCGTTGGATTGAAAATGAGAATTGTGCACGGTATTGTGGAACATAATTTATATTCAGTTCTGCAGTCTGTGGTATAATTGATTTCTAAGATTGATTACCTTTCTATCTTAATAATAATAGAAAAAAAATGCAACAAAACAATGAGCGTACAAAGAATCTTTTTACTTGGGAAATTCAAAAGTGAAATAAGCTCGGGAAAATGTGATTTTCTGTCGTCCGACGAAGGATATTACACGACTCGAAGAATATCTTCAATTTAAAATTGCAGAAAGGGAGATGGAGAGAAGACGGAGCTCCAGTGAGCACGAGATATACGGAATATGGTCGGACATAGATAGTTACACGTACGTACGTGCATAGGGCAAAGAAACGCAGCGAAGCGGAGAGTGGTGAGGACGGGGGGGGGGCAATATTCTCGAGACGCGAGCGCGTCTTTGACCTTCTGCTTCGTGCGCTACATACGTTGTACGCCGCGATGATTCTTTGACGTTTTACTCGAGAGAAAAATCAAGAGAAAGAAGGTTCGAGCGTTGCGCATGATATACGTGTACGCGATCAGTGGTGCGAGTCGATGAATAGTCCGACGAAATTGATTTTTTTTTCCTTATGCTTCTTTGTTTGTATCACGTACGTGTATTGAGGATAGTTGGGTTGTCTATACCGATTATGAGTATGTGGCGATTTTTAGAGACGTTTTGCAATTTGTGTTTGGTATTGGGATAGTGAAATCGATTTGCATACGCGTTAGTTAATTATTTATTTTTTTGTTTGGGTACTCATTTACACAGTGATTTGAGCGTTTAATAATACATTTGTGCATGCACTTACTTATATGCATTTATTTATGTAATCATTATTTTAATTACTTGCTCGTGTATTTATTTACAGGATTAACTTGCATTAATTTAAATTATATACTTACACGTTTACAACATACTGTGGATCGCACTCTGTATGTTTGATTCATAAAAATAAAATTTTACATTAGATTATTTACTAAAACCTGAAACTAATTTAATTCAATGTTTAATTAATTGATGTCAACTTGTGCAACAAAGTTACAAATAACAACTACTCTGTAATGTATGATAACCAGCAAACTAAATTCCAGGTGACGCAGTTTTCTCGGTGGAGGATATGAGTCAATAGCTTAACAACCGTAAGTGTGAAAGGAGCAGTGATGTGCCCATTGAAATATTCCCCATGCAAACAAAATAGTAATAAACTAATTATAGTAACTAGTTTGGAAAGCATTACTTTTGTAGAAAAAACGAGCTCCTTCTCGTTGAAACGTAAAATAAAAAAAAACACACCAACTTCCTGAACAAGGAAAAAAATACCAGTTAGAAAATTAATGAGCCTCCTAATGAAGAATCCAACAGGGCATTACCTTTAACAACCAGTTTCGTTGGCTGTATCCCAGAGCTAAGAAAGAATAACAGCTCGAAACTCTCATAATGTAAAAGTTCGGCTCAGCGGCCCATATATACACGTAAGTATATGTATAACCACCACGCGGGAGGGCATTAATTTTCAATTATGGGCAGCTAACTCTGTATTATCTACCGGCTACGTGTATATTTATTCCGTTTTTACGGGCATGTATTTTTTCCCGCGCTGTTCTCGAGACGGGAAGGGAATCTTTACCCAAGAAAACATACAGTAGGCACGTGAGTAAGATAAAAAGTTCTTGGGAACTTTGACGGAGGACATATGTACGATAAAGTAAATTTGATACTTTTTTGAGTCACCTGTTCCACTTCTATTGCAACAAAATTTTTTCTTCTTTTTCAGGCTGCGTGGGACAATTTTCTGGGGAAGTGTTAAAGGCGAACTTTATCCTTGGCAGGTGATGTTGTCCTTTTCTTTTTTACAGACCTGTTAAAAAGTTGTAAAAAAACGGACAGTGAGTGTGGTAAACATGAGGGGAAAGTAAATTTTTATCTCGTACCTAGACACGCAACAACAACAACAATAATAACAGTCATTACGCTTGGGCTCGCTGCTTTTCTTTTCATACAGCCGGTTTTTGTTTTCACGTTCGACGCAATAACTTGATTTTTTAATTTCGAACAGTGTTTACGTGGAACAATTAAGTGAACAATTTTTCAATTTTTGGAGGATTTTCAGAACTCATTTTGTATTTGCAAGGCTGGATGATGATTTTAGCAGTTTTTAAAGGATTTGACTAACTTTTCATTGGAAAAACAATTAAAATATCAAATTCTGTGAATGACCATGTACCGTACATTAATCATTGAAAAATGTTCACATTCGGTAAACTTGACCACGTTAAAATTTATCAGCTGGATGATTAAATATATATCTGGTCCAAGCTTGCATAAAGTGAATCGCTTCTGTCACTGATCATGATAAATTATTCGCAACCGAAAACACATGTAGCTCTACCATTTCTGGGTACGATTACGAGCGTAGCGAACTTTGATTGTGCCTCCATAGCCCATTTTTCAAATTTTTCCTTCCTCGTAGCATACAACTTTGAGTCACTGGACATTCCAATTCACCCGCCGTCAACGTGACTCCACAGAAATGTATACAAGGAGAAAAAAAGAAATGACACCCTCCATTTCATTTGAGGATCGCTCGTCTGGAATACTTTCCTCCACACCACTCGCGACATTCGCACTCGGATAATCTTCGTTAAGAGGGTGAACAAGAGCAAAAAAAAGAGACAACAGCGTGGGAAAGAAAGAAGATACATTTCCCGAGAAGAGCCGAGACATTGTGTAACTTTCGCTCATTCGTACATTTTTTACTGCATCAGATAAAAATGCAATTGTAGATTCTCATTACCGGGCCACGGATAAAGTGGTGAACCTCTTTTTTACTATGACTGCACGACAGAACCGAGCTATACGTTCGTAAAGTATGAAACGTACTTCGAATATAAAGTTGGGAAGCTTCTTTTTTTCCGAAGATAAAGTGGATGAGAAGATTTTTCAATCTTCATATTCACGTGCAGTACTTACACATTCATATCTACTTTATCACTGTTCCATACCTGAAAATCACTAAACAGATGCTGTTATTGGATTCTTTGCAAAGAAGAAATTTGAAGAGAAACTTTCTACTCATTCGCATGTCTATCATGTTCATTTCGCTGAGATTGGATATCGATACGGTGAATTCAATTTCCATACATCATTTTTTATTGGTATGTAATAATTTCAAGAGCAGTAATTACACCAGTAGTTATAAAGTCTTTCAAAACATATTTCCTCATAAATGGTAATGACATAAAATGATTTTAATAAACTTCCATTGCAAATTAAGTTTATCTTTTAGCAACGAGTTAATTTTTCTGATAAATGACTGCTCATTTAAATCAGAGTACAACTCTGAATCCAATGCAAATCGTCAATGATCTAAATGACCCACTTGTAAGTGAAGAATATAAGGTCCTTCGTGTATTATTCAAATCAACATATTTTAAGAATTCCACGTCATGTTTCGCCCAAGCAGTCATACTTGCGACCTAATTGTGCTATATCGATTAATCGTCCATGCAGCTGTCGATTAAAATTACAAATTTAAAACGTGAAATTATTAATACACTTAACCCAATTTGATATTTATCTTCTCAGAAGAAAGGTTGAGTGATTGAAAAAATCCGTCCAATCCATCCATCCAGCCCAGTCCATCAAATAAAATAGTTATTTTTTTACAGTGAAATGTTGAACTGTTTGAGAAAAACTTTAGTTACAATTCAAACATTTGTAATCGATGAAATTATTTATTAGACACGGGACACATGAATTACCTTCGATCCGAAGAATCAGGTCATTCAGTGTGAGGCACGAGCTTTAAATAGCTAACAAGACAGAGCACTACTAAAAACACAGGATACACCTAGTAATTTAATTATGAGCATCTACACAGAGTTTTCATAAATCTCTCACTTACATGACCATTGGTATTTTTTCAACAGTGAATACTTAATTACCAGTCGACCTGTCGTCCTTAAATCCGTATTGATCCTATTATATATTTCAGCAACTCTAATATTTTTGAATTTTTTAATAACCATTCACACTTTAATCACCTTAAATTAGCTAATTTTCTATTCTGACGTATGTACTTCATCTTTGACTACCACAGACTTGAAATATTTTTGTGCACGTTGAAGCCATGTATAAATTACCGTTCCGCTTTGCCTTGACTGTAACTTCGATATTTACGCCGTCAAATTAATTGAGAACAAATTTTTCACTGTAGGTCACTCCGTTTACAGAAAATCAATAACATTTATCGATGAATTCGTGAATTATTGGCAAATTATATAAACAAGAGACAGAGAGCGTAATGTCAGTAAGGCGTTTGTCCTTCGAATTGCGCATTCATCGACAAAAACTATAAATTTATGATTAATCACGCAATACTTGAAAAGAAAATCAATTTCGGTTGTAGTTTTCTCGACATAAAGAATCGAATAAAACTCGTCCGTCACACCTCACACTAGTACATTATCTGTTTTGTATAAGGTTTCGCCTTGATTGTCATTAAAAGTAATTTGACTCTCAAGATCCTCTTCAATTTGAGCTGATTTCCGCATACATGTTCCGTAACAATGAAAAATAAAACCCATCCAATTTTTTCATTTTCATACAAAAAATATCAAAACCATCACTAGTTCACCGGAACCATTAAAAGTTTTTCTCCGTCCAAACAAGCACGCGAATTTCATACAAGTACGCACACACATCTGTAAAAAGAGCACACCCAACAACATTACGACTCTGCCAGAAGCCACGGAACATATTTTAATGACGTTCTCTGAAAAAAAGAGAAACAACAATTTTGCAGTCACCCACTTTGTCGAAGCCAACGCATCCCTCCACTATTTTTCCTGCTCAAGCACACTCGCAAGAACGATACAATGAAACGTAACGCGCAATATGCGACTAGGTCGAATACGAGAGCATTAAAGTTGACAGCTGAAAGAAAACTAAAATAATTTTTCGGAAAAATAGCCATCCGAAACATAACGTACGCCACAATTTTACTCTGTAACTCTCGCTCGGTGTGCACAGCAAAAAATAAGTCCGGCTAAGCTCGCTTTCTAATTTGCGTGGGGGCGTCTCCCCTGCGTTTACCACTTTTCCTTCCGTTTCTTCCGTTCTTCGGTCGTGCAAGCAGCTTGCCACGATAATGGGACCGCAAATACAACGCCGAGGCTCTGCAAAAGCCAAGAGAGAACGAGAGGAGCTTTTGCCAATTAAAAACGACCTTAGCCCCGAAATTGACTCGCGGCCGTGGCGACTCGAGAATGAAAATGAGGCTGAAGTATAAAGGAGCGCGGAAAGAATGCCTCGGAGCAGAAGAGGCTTGTTTTTATTTTTGTTTTGCTGCTTTTCTCTACGCGTATACATGTATTAAGTAATTGTGTTCTGGTTATTCTTTCTTTTTTTCTTTTTCTCTATTTTATTTTATTTTTTTTTTTTTTTATAATGAATTTGGAGTCGACGAGCGAGCCTGCAAGTGGAACTTTCGTTTTTAATGACGAAGCTCAAGAAAACAGTAACATAGACTAGATAAATTATACTTGTACCGTTTTTAGGATCAAGAGATGAGTTTTCTATTTATTGTTGGTCCATGGTGAAGCCTCTAATGAGTTAACAGCAAAAATATCCTCAAAGTTTGTCATCGATGGATTAAAATACCCTAAAACTCGCTACATTTCATCAAATAAAGCTGATTCAAAAGAAATCGAACGATCTTTCAATAAGCGTGACCTCGTATAATTAGCTCCGAGAGCCACGTAGGGCAGGTATAGATCCCTTTTCACTCTACAAATATCTGGCAAGCCTTTTTGTTCGCGAATCCTATGGCAGAAACGTATACGCGTATGCAGAGCCCAAACGCCTCTTGCACTATTGTGCAGAGCGCGCGCGTGATTTTGAAATTCAATGTAGCCGGGACGAAAGTAAAAAATGACTTGAATTCCTGGGGTTATACACTGCATTGGCCCGTGGCCAGAGAGTTTATTTATCATTTCATACAACTAGAAGTAATGCGTCACAAACTGTGGGAAACGAGGGAAAAAAGGTCTTAAAATCGATTTAAAGGGGAATCCCCATATTACGCCATGAACACACATGAGTGGAAAGTACACCCGCAATTGCCTGCAAATCTACAACAAAAAGGGGGAGGGGCAAAAAAACGCTTTTCCTTTTGGCATTAAAAAGTTACAAAGAGTTTGTTTCCGTTTATAATAAAGCTCCCTTATTGTTAAAAAGAAAATCAATCGAGAAAAGTCCGGATTATACTCCCGCTGGGGTATAAGCTGAAAAAAAAGCACCGTACAAAGCTCTTCCGAATACAGGAAGGAAGGAAGGAAGAGAGCAAGAAAAAGTGAGACAGAACCGGATTCAATCAGGTGAAACGAGCCGTCCGGATTCCCGGAGAGAGTCGACGGACTGTCGCGTTCGCGCGCCCCTCGTGCCAGTAGAAAAGCTCCGCGTCCGGTCAGCCGGGCTCTGCCTTGCAGCATCAACTAGCTGCAGTAGAAACAGTCGTGCTCGCTGTTCAAACGAATAGAGTGTACCAGTGTTCGAGCCGAAACAGAGGGAAGAGGACATAATTTTGTGCACGTTTGCAGGTACAGCAACTCGAAGGCACCGGAGCGTACGGGCATCCTTGGACTCGAGAGAATAGGAGAACGCGGGCGAGCAGCGAGTATAGGTATGTAGTAGGTACGGCGCGGGGGTAAAGGTGCGCCGCCGGGGCGCCGATATTGATCGCCAGGGTCACGCAACAGGCTGCAGCCAGCCCCGCGCTCTGCCAGGCGACACTAGGTCCGCTATACCTCGTGTCAACTGCGCGAGCCAGAGACCACCTCTTCTTTTTCTCCTCTCCGACCAGGCGCGCGTTCTCCTATTTTTTCGTTCAAGGGGGAGTGACATAGTGTGTAGCTGCTCCACGGATGGGCTACTGATACTCTATTGCTGCGCTTCATTAGGTGTAATTGGCTGGGTATAAGGGCTATTTGTCCATGCATAGGTCGGGTGGGGTCCGAAATAACGACAGTTCACTTCAATTTTGCTGTAAAACTATGAATGTTCATTTCAGCGACGTGTATTTCGACGACAACGTTAGCTCAGTGCAGCGACTGTTCGTTATGTCGACATCCAATCACGAAGCAGTATAAGAAGAAAGTCAAAGTAAACTGTCTAATGATTGGCTGTCGAAATACTGAACAGTCGCTGCACTGAGCTATCGTTGTCGTCGGAATACACGTCGCTGAAATGAACATTCATAGTTTTACTGCAAAATTGAAGTGAACTGTCGTTATTTCGGACCCCACCCCATAGGTCTACATTGACTGTGATGGGGATGTGAGGGTATATGACTGAATAATAGTTGTTTTCTGTGTACTGTGTGTTTGATAGAGTGCATCTTTGTAGGAAATTTTATTCCTTTCTTTGCTGTCTTTTTTGTGCGTTCATTTTTGCGCAGATTACATAAACGGCGAATAGGATTTTTTTGTGTTGCCACTTTGGATTTAAATTTGCGTTTTTGCGTGATACCGAGTATTATACTAGTACTAATAATTACTTTTAAATTACCTTTAATCACGCGAGAACAAGTGTAATGTATCGGTCAAGATGAAGCAATACAACAGTCATTTTTGTTAAAGAAAAAATACTTAACTATCCGTGAAACTTTGTGAAACTTTTGATAATAAAAAAGGTACACGTTTTCACTTCCATTTACTTGTACATTTCCAATTTAGTAGTAATAGCTTATTCATACGGTCTCGGCTATCAGTTTTTATGACAAAAAAGCGCAAGTGCCGAAACAAATCAAATTTTAAAGCAATAAAAAAAAAAAAAGAAGCAACTCCCCAAAAAACCTGTCCACGTACCATTTCAAGCCATAAGCGTAAGTAAAAGCCCATATAATAAATGAGAAGATCTTCTCTCTTTTGCCACGTGTAAAAATTTTGGCAGTAGGTGGAGGTACAACAGTGTACCTATACTTAAAATTTGATCCGATGATATGTCGGGGAGTCCAGCCATGAGCCTCAGCACACGAGAAACTTCATCTCCTCACATTCCTCCGACAAGTCATGCGATCCTCCTCAAGAAAATCTGCCTCGTAGTGGCTTCGACGAGGGACGAATTGCTCGATTCGGTAACAACAGAAGCCAAATATAGCCAACTCGAAACTATCAAGATGATGCGATATCTGGGCTCCTGGTGCTTTTGGACGGTCGTCGAGGAAGGGAGTGCACGCTGGGCTTTCGTTGTCCTTTTATTTTAAGGCAACAAAGTCACTTGTATGAGAATTCCGCGTCTGGTTTGGATATTATAGTGCACCTACCTTCCGGTGTGGGAGGCGAATGTGCCGTGCATACAGATGACGCGTTGGATATGTATGTGCGTACGTGCCATTGTCCCGAGGCTCGTAATGCAGAACGACACGGCTCTCTCCGCACGAGTAGCTGGTCTTCGGTTTACGAGATTTTCGATTCACGCGGTGATCTAACGTTAATTATTTTTTATTTCTATGCAGATCATTAATAACATGGATAAATGACGTAATGAAATTTTCAAAGGCGCTTAAATTATTGAAAATTATACCGTTACGTATTATAGAACAGATTAATTTCCTGCATCTGTACATTCGTCTAAATCAAGACGACACATAAAAGGTTGGCTGTATACACTGGGCCAAGTGGTGAGAGTAGGGTTATTCCTTTAAATTATAGCCCAACCGTGACTTTTCAATGTACCATTACTCTGTTCAGTTCCAAAAAGGTTTAAGTATTACACTTTTTAACATTTAATTAGTATAAATAAAGATAAACGCAAGTGACGTCGTAAGTATAGTGCAAGTATAGTTGAAAAATAGTACATACTTATAAGTATGTGAATGTAATGAGTGGTTAAGATTTACCATAAAATTAAAGGTTTTGATCTCGCTTTTTGTAAACTTTTTAAATCATAAGCAATTGAAACAATTGATATATCCGTAGCTCAAGAAATTCAGATTTAAAAACAAATGTGTAAGTAATACATACTAAAGTGGATAAATGTATACTTTCAAGCCTTGAGAAACGAAAAATTAAGTACTTACTAAAGATCCAAGTAAAAAATGTTCATATCTGTGAATTACTCAGTTCCTGGGCACGAAGTTGAGGTACTTCACATATACCAATTAGGCATTACATATTCGATATTTAGAAGATGAGTTTACAACTTCCTGTTGTAAACAAGTACTAGAAACGTAGTTACATCGTAATACCTAACTACGTTGCACACATTAATGGCAAGAGAAATAATGATAAGTGAATGAAATCCCCCCGCCTTTACAAGGTAGGGTAGTACTCTTGTTAATGAAACTGATCAGCTTATTAATGGAGTGTTATTTTCTGATATGTTATTACGCTCGTTTTCAGTACTGCAGCGACAATGCGTGTCAACTGGACGGTGATGGGTACAGCGTATTGTAAATCACCAGTTGTTGTTTTTCATCATCTTATGGCAATTTTAAAAGAGTATATTTTTTGGTTTCGCAAATGAGTGGAAGAGTTTAGGACTAAATAATAGACTCTCGTGATTAAATGGGTCAGGATAGTTACAAAAAAAAACCATATTTTTTTTATACAAGGTACATTGGTGTATCGACATGTATAAGTTTATCATTACCGTAGTACTGGCAGTGGTAATTGTATTCGGTAATAGCATGACTATCATAGCTGGAAAGTTGTGTCCCAGACTATTTAGAGTCACCACCAACCACCTGATGCTCAGCCTCACTATCTCGGATCTATGTGTGGGTCTCGTGACACTCTACAAAGTGGTTGCTTTCTTCGAACCGTCGTTGAATCACTACAAGAACGTGTGTATATACAAGTGAGTAATGAGATATTTTGGATATCATGTAAACCTTGTATACACTTGCACAGAGTATCTCATACGACTCTTTCCCTCACTGAGACATTTTAAACGATTGCATTTACTAAAACAAAACGTTAAGAGTAAACCATTGATAAGTATTTATGAGGATAAAATTACCCCCAAAAACTTACACTCATACATATTTAGGTGTTATTTTTCAAAACACTTTTTTACGAATTTATTAACATGTTTTTATTTAAATATTTTTTTTTTTCGTTGAATTGAAACAGGCAAGTCTGTTCCTGTGGTGCCCTTTTGACAAGTCTCTTCAACATCATGGCAATAGCTGTTGATCGTTACATAGCAATTTATTATCCTCTTAAATATCCGAGATACATGACCAAGAGCGTAATAAAAGTTGTGGTGATGGCCAATTGGTGCACAGCTTTTTTTATATCTTCGATGCCCATTTACTGGAACAGATACCAGTCGACGGACAAATGTGAATTCGTGACTGTCGTTCCCAAGTGTGACCTTATNAGATACATGACCAAGAGCGTAATAAAAGTTGTGGTGATGGCCAATTGGTGCACAGCTTTTTTTATATCTTCGATGCCCATTTACTGGAACAGATACCAGTCGACGGACAAATGTGAATTCGTGACTGTCGTTCCCAAGTGTGACCTTATTATATTAAGTAGAATTGTTGTCTTATTTTTCCTTGAAAATAGTAAATCATGCTCACATTTTACGTTGAAGGAACTACTACAATGGAATTATTGTACCAGCGTTTTTAATAAGTTGGATCATTGTTCTCATATTTTACTATAAAATATGGAGGGAAGCTCGGGCTCATTTGTACCGATTAAGAAAAAGATCCAATGAACTTGGCTTGACCCGAAAGTGTGATAGTAGTAAGAGCAATCAGGTATACACTTCTCGTACATGTACCAATTTTAAAATTTATGTACTTTTCTGATGTCCTCTTTACTGTAAATTATTTATAATTTTTTTTTCTTAAGGTCGTGCTTTCAATCCTGGGTGCCTTTACGATCTGCTGGTTTCCCTACATTAGCTTTTCACTTTTTTTACAATTTCATGAACTTACAGACACTAGTCTTAAAGTGTATCAAATGACTCTGTTTATGATGATATTAAACAGTGGTATTAATCCAATAATCTACACGTGGAATAATCCAAACATTCACAAAGCCATTTGTCTCTTAATAAAGTGTCAATCGCCGATTCGAGACGAAAGCTCTTCGAACCATCAATCTTTTAAACAACAGCGTGGTGAATCTATCGAGTTTGATGTTGTATGATTGGAGATTAGTTGGATTTTGGCTGAGATTGACAGAAAAGTGTAAAAAAATTTTTGGATTATATGTAACCTGTAATTACTTATGTTTATCTAACTTTTATGATAAAAATAATTATTTCAGAAATTTAATGATTAAAAAAATATTATTTTCTTACCATGGGTGCAAAGAGTTCAACGGATGCAAACTATTAATATTAGCTCGTTTTTTAATATATAATATACATTATCGTAAAAAAAGCAAAGAGTTAAAAAAACATAATTAATCACTGAATATAAATCGTAACTTGTTTTGATACTTTTCTAAATGTAACTGTTTAATAATCGTAATCATATCTGAACTGGAAAACGAGAGTTGTACAAGTTATTTCTACAATATTTCTTTGTTTCAATACAATCTTATTAAAATTACAATTTCATTGAACTATTTTTGTTTTGGACATAAAGTAAAATGTAAAATGTAAATGATGGAAATAACACTATTTACACAAGTAAATTACGTTACGTCGTATTTTTTTATCAAGATAAAAATAGTCATACTGTGACGCAAAAATAATTTAATGATCACACTCTCAATATTATATGTAAATAAAAAAATCAATTTGAAGTATGTATTATAAAAAAATATGTATAATGAGTAATGTGTTTGATGAAATAAAAACTTTTTTTTTTTTTTTTGAAGAATTTTAAATTTGACTACCTAACAGAGGTTGTAGATTGGTTATAAAATAAAAACGTACGAAAATTTCTCTGCTAAAAAAAATTAAAATTCCATCAATTAATTTGTTTTCTCATTATTTTACATCAATGTTGAAAAATCAGTTTTCTCTTTTTTTCATTTTGTTCTTCAATTATTTTTGTTTCAGAATATTTTATATTAAATATCAAAATGACTGTAAAGATTTAAAAAATCCGTTGTTTTCGCAATAAATTACAATAGATGAAGGTTAAAGTAGGTAAATAAATTTATATGTTTACAATGGGTTACATCTTAAAATTGTTTTACAAATTTTTACAATCTGTAATTTGTGAAATAAATATTCTTACTTTTAGACTCAATAAAAGAATAAACCTCCACCCTTTGCTTTGCTCTTTTAATCTCCTCTTCAGTATGGCTGGCAGTCAATATGTTGGTGCCACAGTCTAGTTTGTGTACCATTTAAATTATCAAACGTGTCCAAGCCAAAAAATCTAAACATACATAAAGGGTTTACTACTTCCTGTTGTAAACTAGTACTAGAATCTACATAGTTACATTGTAATACCTTACTGCGTTGCACACTTTAATAGCAAGAAAAATAAAATAGAGTGAATTAATTTTCTCCTTTTATAGGTGAGGTAGCACTCTCGTTAATGAAACTAATAAGCTTATTAACGTGGTTGTATTTTCTTTGATATGTTCCGCATGTTTGCAGTGCTGTGGCAGCAATGCATGAAGAGAAGACTATTGGTAGCACACCACAATATACATTATTAGTTATTGTTTTTCAATTTTTTATGGAAATTTCAGTATTCTCTGTATTTCGTTTTGTAAAAAAGTAAAAGAGTATATGACTAAACAATGAACTCTCATGATTAAGTGGTGCAATTGGATCATCGAATTCAGGATAAATCATAATATTTTATCTTTAGGCACATTAGTGTATCGAGATGTATAAGTTTATCGTTACCGTAGTACTGGCAGTAGTAATTGTATTTGGTAATGGCATGACTATCATAGCTGGAAAGTTGTGTCCCAGACTATTTAGAGTCACCACCAACCACCTGATGCTCAGCCTCACTATCTCGGATCTATGTGTGGGTCTCGTGACACTCTGCAAAGTGGTTGCTTTCTTCGAACCGTCGCTGAATGACTACAAGAACGTGTGTATATTGAAGTGAGTAATGTGATATTGAGTATTATTTTTTTTCACTCGGAGACGAAATTCTACACATTGAGATGGATAAAACAAAACAAAATAGAAACAGTACTTTTGCTCCGCTATAATACACTAATTATGGGTGGTGCCCATCATTAATATGTTGTATTTGTACCCATATGGACATATTTTTCATATTTCTCTTTATGTCTATTCTACATGTGGCAGCTACCTTTCAATAAAGTTTATCGTTCATATGTAAGTCGAGCTATTTAGCTGTTAATTGAGAAAAATAAGAACTTAGTAGTTAAATTTAAAAATACAAAATGTTAAGATAAACGGAAAACGGGTATTTTACGTACAAAGAATCCACCCCAATACGCATATAATCATATACATTTAACTGTAGTTTTCAAAAAAACTTCGTTTACGAATTGATTATACCCTTCTTTCATTTAAACAGGCAAGTCTGTTCCTGTGGTGCCTTTTTAACTAGTCTATTCAACGTCATGGCAATAGCTGTTGATCGTTACATAGCAATTTATTATCCTTTTGAATATCCAAGATACATGACCAAGAGCGTAATAAAAGTTGTGGTGATGGCCAATTGGTGCACAGCTTTTTTTATATCTTCGATGCCCATTTACTGGAACAGATACCAGTCGACGGACAAATGTGAATTCGTGACTGTCGTTCCCAAGTGTGACCTTATNCACTAATTCAGATTATACAGCTAGCGGCAGCCTGTGTCGACTGCTTGGAGTTCTTGCTCTCACGTATACAACATTACAGATAAGTATGTGTGTTGTGTACTATATGACAGATGATATTTAATAACCCATTATTTAAAATTTCGGGCGACTTGAAGTGCCTAGCAAAATTATTTATCCGTATTATAGACCCGGTTTGGCTAAATAACATTTTTTTCCACCTTTGATTTCTCAACTAATTACTTTAAATGAAATAATATCTTTTTTCATACAAGACAACGCTTACTGTAAGATTCATGGGGGTACGGGTTCGCCAACTTTGCTTACCTACAGCGCTGCAGTCGTTTTTTTTATCCCTTCCAACCTGATGCACGGAGCGAATAGGTTTGCCAACGAAATTTGCAAAACTCTCAATTGAAGTTTCTGCTAACTCAGAGCTCTTGCAACTTCTTACCAATGAATAAAATAGATACCTTCTATCAAAGTCAAATCACACTTCATACGAGGATTAGTAATTGTCTCGAAATTTTACGATGGCAGGCAGTGAGAAAATAAAACGAGGAAGAGATTAGACTTTAATTAATTAAAGGAGTATTTAGTACGGTTTCATGTGATTTATAATGTAACAATGTTACTCACTCCTTTAGATAAGAATCATTTGTATTTTCTACTAAGTAACCCGAGAAGGTAGAAGGTTTGTATTTCTTAATTAAGGGAGATTTTATCAAATTGATTACGGAAATTGATGCTCGGGATTATTGTTCACCCCACACTACCCAATCCGACACTTATTAGCTAGTAACTTTTATTTGTTGTGTATTGAGCTGCCTAAATTCTCGGACAAACATTCAGAATAGGAGAATTTTCGTGATACATACCGATCTTTAGTCCATCATAGGATGGATATTGACAATATTAAATCAATGTACTTAACGGATGATCAATATCCATTAGCTTGGCAGACTTCAACTAATTATGGTCAGCGTAGACTTGTAAATAGTTATCTCCAAGGTATTTTTTCTATCAAACCTATGAAGTCGGAAGCAGGATCGGAGTTGAAACATGTAAGTAAAGAAATGCTCGGTTCTGTAGATTCAATCAATGTTTTAGATCGCGATTTAGGGACTGGAGACTTATACATAGCTTTGGTTGTTAGTAAGTTTGATACTACTACTAAGAAAGATTAGAGTAAGTTCCTTAGTAGTAACACTCAAACCCCTACCTTAACATAACTGCATGATTTTATAGCAATTTAAATTATAACATTCAAAGCTTGTTAGATAGTAAGCTCTAGTCCAAAGTCAATACTTCTACATAAATACTTAACATAAGCCTCGCGAAGATTCTACGTTCTTCTCAGCACAAATGACGACCAATTTAGAGCGTAAATTCAATAGAAGTCCTGAACTAACAATTTCTTACCATGGGTGCAAAGAGTTCAACGGATGCAAACTATTAATATTAGCTCGTTTTTTAATATATAATATACATTATCGTAAAAAAAGCAAAGAGTTAAAAAAACATAATTAATCACTGAATATAAATCGTAACTTGTTTTGATACTTTTCTAAATGTAACTGTTTAATAATCGTAATCATATCTGAACTGGAAAACGAGAGTTGTACAAGTTATTTCTACAATATTTCTTTGTTTCAATACAATCTTATTAAAATTACAATTTCATTGAACTATTTTTGTTTTGGACATAAAGTAAAATGTAAAATGTAAATGATGGAAATAACACTATTTACACAAGTAAATTACGTTACGTCGTATTTTTTTATCAAGATAAAAATAGTCATACTGTGACGCAAAAATAATTTAATGATATTTTTGTTTCAGAATATTTTATATTAAATATCAAAATGACTGTAAAGATTTAAAAAATCCGTTGTTTTCGCAATAAATTACAATAGATGAAGGTTAAAGTAGGTAAATAAATTTATATGTTTACAATGGGTTACATCTTAAAATTGTTTTACAAATTTTTACAATCTGTAATTTGTGAAATAAATATTCTTACTTTTAGACTCAATAAAAGAATAAACCTCCACCCTTTGCTTTGCTCTTTTAATCTCCTCTTCAGTATGGCTGGCAGTCAATATGTTGGTGCCACAGTCTAGTTTGTGTACCATTTAAATTATCAAACGTGTCCAAGCCAAAAAATCTAAACATACATAAAGGGTTTACTACTTCCTGTTGTAAACTAGTACTAGAATCTACATAGTTACATTGTAATACCTTACTGCGTTGCACACTTTAATAGCAAGAAAAATAAAATAGAGTGAATTAATTTTCTCCTTTTATAGGTGAGGTAGCACTCTCGTTAATGAAACTAATAAGCTTATTAACGTGGTTGTATTTTCTTTGATATGTTCCGCATGTTTGCAGTGCTGTGGCAGCAATGCATGAAGAGAAGACTATTGGTAGCACACCACAATATACATTATTAGTTATTGTTTTTCAATTTTTTATGGAAATTTCAGTATTCTCTGTATTTCGTTTTGTAAAAAAGTAAAAGAGTATATGACTAAACAATGAACTCTCATGATTAAGTGGTGCAATTGGATCATCGAATTCAGGATAAATCATAATATTTTATCTTTAGGCACATTAGTGTATCGAGATGTATAAGTTTATCGTTACCGTAGTACTGGCAGTAGTAATTGTATTTGGTAATGGCATGACTATCATAGCTGGAAAGTTGTGTCCCAGACTATTTAGAGTCACCACCAACCACCTGATGCTCAGCCTCACCGTGTTTCCTTACATTAGTTTTTCACTCTTTTTACAATTTCATGAACTTACAGACACTAGTCTTAAAGTGTATCAAATGACTCTGTTTATGATGGTATTAAACAGTGGTATTAATAGACGAAAGCTCTTCGAACCATCAATCTTTTAAACAACAGCGTGGTGAATCTATCGAGTTTGATGTTGTATGATTGGAGATTAGTTGGATTTTGGCTGAGATTGACAGAAAAGTGTAAAAAAATTTTTGGATTATATGTAACCTGTAATTACTTATGTTTATCTAACTTTTATGATAAAAATAATTATTTCAGAAATTTAATGATTAAAAAAATATTATTTTCTTACCATGGGTGCAAAGAGTTCAACGGATGCAAACTATTAATATTAGCTCGTTTTTTAATATATAATATACATTATCGTAAAAAAAGCAAAGAGTTAAAAAAACATAATTAATCACTGAATATAAATCGTAACTTGTTTTGATACTTTTCTAAATGTAACTGTTTAATAATCGTAATCATATCTGAACTGGAAAACGAGAGTTGTACAAGTTATTTCTACAATATTTCTTTGTTTCAATACAATCTTATTAAAATTACAATTTCATTGAACTATTTTTGTTTTGGACATAAAGTAAAATGTAAAATGTAAATGATGGAAATAACACTATTTACACAAGTAAATTACGTTACGTCGTATTTTTTTATCAAGATAAAAATAGTCATACTGTGACGCAAAAATAATTTAATGATCACACTCTCAATATTATATGTAGTGCACCTACCTTCCGGTGTGGGAGGCGAATGTGCCGTGCATACAGATGACGCGTTGGATATGTATGTGC
>NW_019379587.1:3162334-3172638 GCF_000648655.2 Copidosoma floridanum
TTTGTTCAGGAATCCATAGAGATTTATTTTATATAATTTTTTTAACTTGTTTATTGTTTTTTTTAAAGTTATAATTTTTAAAGTTTGTTTTAGGTATACTCTATGTTTAAAAAAGTCTAGATCTTTAATGAAAGAAAAAATTTTCTTTTCACAATTTTTTTCTACTGTGGTAGAGGAAAAAAATTAATTCACCCTAACACGTATACATGGAAATATGGAAATACGGAAAAAAAAATCCTTTTTAAAGATTCACGATACTTATGAATATATTCAAGCAATAACACAGCGGCGTCAGCAACAGACGTCGGATTATGTATCTTCTTTACACGTATAGGTATATCGAACTCACATTTATGCGCATATTGCGTGTCGATTCGACTTTCTGGTACCAAGGCACCCATACACGTGAATATTCTTTTCCAATTCTATCTCGTTCAGCTACCCCTGTGTGCATATTATGTGTCATACACGCTGTTCTCCCCTCGCGATTTCGAAAATGAAGCTTTAGTACGCACGTGTCCTCCTTCCCCCCTTTTTTGTATCCTAAATATGCAAACAGTATTAATACTTTTTTCATCCCTTTTGATAATATAGTAGAGATATTAAAAAAAAAAATAGATTAACCTTGGTATGTACAACTAGAGCACCTCTTACTTTCGAGGAAAAAGAAGCTAGCAGCAACGGAAACACAAGCACTGGCAAAAGAGCCTTCAAATTAACCTACTTCATTAGAGTAATTAAATTTCAGCCCTTAAAAATCTCAGGTGTACCCGTAAGAGCAGAAGAAAATTTTTCAACATCCAGCAAAAAACAACATGTGGAGGAAAGGTAGTGGGACACGCAAAAAGGGCATAAAAGTGCATTCGCTGCGTGCAGACTGTAAAAACCACAACTCGAGAAGGTAAGAAAGGGAATAAGCTAAAAGCATCGGCAGCACGCGTTTTTAAAGTCCAGAGAGAGAGAGTTTAGTCGAGTATGCGAACGCATAAACGTGCCATATGGGTAGGGGAGGAGGGCAAGGGGAGCTGAATCGGCAATTTCTCGGTTATTTCGTGCCATGCCTATTATTACAAAAATTGCCAGTAAACCGGGAGGAGGGTCTTTTGGCTTAAGGATAATAAGTAAAGTAAAACGGTAAGCGTTAAAGCTATGTTGCAGGAAGTAATAGAGCAGTGGTGAGGCAATGGTCGAGTCGTTTGCACGCGCTTATTTAGGTACCATCCTCCATGTGGAATAAGTCGTTCACTGCTGCTAGGGCTGAGATTTATCGAGACTCTGTAGTTGCGCGTAATTGTGAGGTAAAAGTAAGATTTTTTGTGCACTCAGTCTTTGATTCCACTTGAAGAATGTTTTTGTTCCATATTTCAAAGATGTGTGAACGAGTAAATGTAATAAAAAAATTTTTTTTTTTTTAATTTAATGGTAGGGTATATATTATACAATAAGGCAACCTTTTTTTTACGATTTATTATGTAAATGATTGAGAGGAAAAAAATTGATTTAAAAAAAAAAAACTAACTTTAGTAGGTATGATCAAATAGTTAACGAACCATCTCGATTTTATAATTTCTCAAATACTTACACTTACTAGCACCCCTGTAAAGCATTTTATAAAAAATAGCTATTTTAAATACAAGCTTGAAGCAGGTGAATTTAATAATTGAAGCACATTCAAGTAAACGGGTACAAACTGCATGAATTAAGATTAAATTAAAGAAACATATGGTTCGATTAAACAAAATTGAGTATATTTCCATCGCTATTGATTATTTAGTAACAAATCTTGCGTTACATGGACAGAGAAAACGCTTGTGGGCAAAAGCTCTTCAGAATAATTTGAATAATATATTGACTGTGCCCATACATAATATGCAAGTTGTAATATCGTAACACATACATACATGAAAAGAAAATAATTCATCCATATTAATAACGCAAGCTCGTCCACATGAAGTCACTACGCCATTATCATAAAAGCACATGCATATAGCATATACTTAACCGTGAAAGCTACAACGATACAGAGCAGCAGCCAACGACATGGCTACAGTTGTGTACCCACACGAAAATATACTGCAACTGGTAGGACAGATCAAACTGGGGTCTCATTCACAAAATTTTTGCTATGCTACGAAGTACAACTTCCCTACATTAAAAAAACATCCATGCATTAAGAACACCACATATTATGCAGACCAAAATACTTTTTATTCGAGAAATAGTACTTTGCAGGATAGCACAAGTTCCGTGAATTCAGACCCTAAAGCCAATGTGCAATTTCGAATACACGCGATGCACGACGTTAATTTGCCGACCTGCCCATACGTTGTGATCGCACACGTCAGATACTCCGCGTCCCATGCCAAACAATAGCTGCCCTCGCTCGCTGAGTTTTAAGAGGACTTTGTCGAAGTAGGTGTAGTGGGTATGGTACAAGCTCAGGGCTCTGACGGGCACACCTGCTTTAAAGGCCGCTAATTTCTCGATCCGCTCGACGCGCAGTATGCTATACCCACCTCGTGATTATTAAATTACTTACGCTGCGCTGTGGAAATTCAATTAACGTTGTATACACGTGCAAGTGCGACGGCGTTTGTGAGGATATAAATTTAGAGATCCAAGCGCCCCAATGGGGATTTATTTTACTTTTCGAGGCAATATAGGAGGAGTGTGCAATGAAAGAAATTGAACGGGCCTGTTTTGTATGTATGAACTTTATATTGTTTCCCCGAAATTCTTTCTTTTTTTTCCTCCTTCTTTCATATCTCTATTGGAGTCAATACAGCTCGCAGTGGATATTGCGTTACACGGTATACTTCATTTTAGGTACATGGGTGAAGCTCCTTAATATTGAATCGTTTTCAGATTTTTTTTTATTACATTACAATACTTGAAATTCGACATACTTACTTTTGAAATATACACAAATAATGTTAACACAAAAAACATTAAGGGTGGAATTGGTATTTGAGTGAATGGAAGATTTTTCAACAATTACAATTTTTATGGAAAACTGCACCTAAAGAATATCCATTGATAACACTCCTTCGAGTACCGTAGCAAGTTGAATTGATTCATTTTTTGCAACGATTGCGTCTATATCTTAATGAACCACCTTAATGAAATCCTATAAAGTTTTCAATCCAAATAGTCAAAGGTTGAAATATCGTTATCGTTTCACAAAGTCCAATTTTATATTACTCTATGTGCATACTACCTCTGCGAAAATTCAGATCAAGTTTCTTATAGATAGGACCCTTTCCTCACAAAGTTCAGGCAGCACTTTCTTTTGCCAGCACTAATCGGTTATAATCACCCAAACAGGCGCGTATACAGCATGGAAATGAACATCTGATGCTCTGACATCCCCAAAAGCTCATAAAAGTTCAATGCGAGCGCAATGTCGTCCTCCGAGCGTAAGCACACACCGTGGATAAGCCAGTATAGTCCGTACGTAGTAAATAAACAGGACAACAGGAGCGGTGTATATGAAAGAGAGAGATCCGGCGGACTAGGTATATGCTTCGGCAAACGTTAATTCGAGCCGATGTGGGCACGTGTATATATATATGTGCCATGGCTCTGGAACTCTCTTGGGCTACACATCTGCTACGGGAGCTTACGGGTTGAGCTTGCACACGTGAAAAGCTCCAACATACGGTCATCCCTCCTCTTTGCCAAGTGTACATAACGCATGGCATGTACCTAGCAGCATTCCAGGTTCTCAAAATCACATGCAGTACAGAATTCCTCAGCTCGTGTCTTTGTTTGATGCGTGTACGGAGGTCAGGGTTGACCAAGAACAATGGGACGAGTATGGGTGCACGCGTGTGCTTGTTTTTGCTTTGCGATTCCACGATCTCGGGGTTGATGCAGCAAATTGTTTGCCGAATGTCCCTTGTGTCTGCAGGTATAACCGCTTTCCCAATTGCGATTCCACGCAGAGTCAACTTATACCCGTGCATCAGTTAACTCGTGTATTGGATGGTAGTAATCTCTGCTGTTGTTTGAGCGATGTGATGAGCGCTCAGATTTTCAATTTGCAGGAGTGTATGGGAATTCAGTGGTACAAAGACAAAAGAGAAACGGTAATTCTTACCGCGAAATTCGGTGAGTTTTATCATAAGTTACGCTAATTATTGATCATATTGCAGTGGAGATACATAAGTTTTTACAGTGAAAGTAGAGTACAACTACTTTGAAAAAAAGGAAACGTTAAAACTTACAGTAGTTTTTTCATTGGCTTACTTTTTTTTGCTTTTATCGCTGTACTGAGTATGGAGTTTTTTTTCGTGATTAAAGATTGTGATGGGCGTGTATTTTTAAGCTGGAGGTTGATAAGAATCATGAATGATTTACATCTGAATAAGACAGTCTTATGTTTTGTACTTAATGTAAATCCAAGACAACATCGTCAATGATCACTTAAGAAGGAAAAGCATTATTTAGGTGGGCTATCATCGTGTTTCCTGCCATAATTGGTATTTTTTCCTTGCTTTTGATTACGTAGTCGAGAAATTGTTTTCGAGGAGCCCGAGAGAATCTTGCGCAAGTTTGAATGAGCTTTTAATAATAGCCCCTCCACAATGTAAAGCAGCGGGCCTCTTTCTTAGAAGCGACAAACAGAGGCTTTGTAATATTTTGAAGAGGAAAACATAACCATGACCATGAACGTTGTGTTAGCAGGTTGAAGTTGTCGAACAAGAAAAACTTTTTTTTTTTAAATTTATTCATTATAGAGTAGAGAAAAACCTTTTATCAAAATAAGTTTGTCGACTTGTTAGAAATCAAAATTACATAAAATTTGTTTTTGTCAAGAGTGGAGGTAAGTTTTAGACTAGTGTAGGTGTTCGTGCAACCAAAATTGATATCAGGATTATTATTTTACAGTTGTTCTTGAGCTGTTAGGTATATCTTTTTGTTAATGTTCAAGTTATTCAAAACAAGAACTTTGCGAATGAAATTAGAGTATAATGAAATCAGAGATAAGACGAATAAACTCTCGTCTCGGGTCTCGTTCTGAGAGACTCGAGTTAATCTTTAATACAGTAGGTACGACACGTAGCTAAAATTATGCGGTATGACATACAACTATTGTGAGTCAACGACTTTTGAGTGAACTATGTAAAATAAAAAAAATAGCAGTCAATTATAAACATAGCAATTTTTTTGTTACTAAGTATTTTATCATTTTTTATTACAAATATTTATATCAACGACTTCTTTCAAACCATTTTTAATTTTAACAGAGACTTTCAAGATTATGTATCGAAAAGAAAAGCTTTATTTTCATCTAAATACATAAATATACGTAACATTCGTTATATTTGCCAATTTCAAAAGTTATTGTTACGTGGGATTCTCGGTGCGGGAAGAAATAGAAGCGTGACTTGTTGTTACTTATGCTTTATTAGAATTACTTATCATTGAGGGAAGTTGTGCATGTATTATCGTTTCGCGGACTTCGTCCGTAATTACGTTAAAAAGTCAAGTTCCATAAATTTACAAAAATGAGAATTTAACATAAAATATTTTCACTCAGTAGGTTGAAAATTTATTCTGGTACTTCGAATTAAATTGTTATTTTTATAGCAAAAAAATTATATTGAAACAATATTATACAGTTGCATTTCACATGCATGTCGCTGCATCTACTACAGAGCAATTACATCGAGTCAAGTTTTTTTTGTACTTATCCTTTAAGTAGCAGTGGATCGAGATGAGGGAAACTTTTTTAATTCACGTTTTCGTGCTTTTTTTAGCTTACACCAAAGAAATGATTGCAGGATCTAATTTCGGGTTCCTCTCTCGTTCTTCTACTTCTAAAAGCATAAAAATATGCTCTAAAGTATTATCCTATTCACATTGTTTCCATTATATCAATTTCATTACAACCCCAAAAAACAATCAAAGTATTATATAAATGATTGCACGGAATAGGCATAACAAATGCCTTTGTCAATATTTTTATACAAAGAGCCACTCCAATATTGTTTAAAATATTAATAACCATTACATTAAATTCAACAAGGCATCTTATCATCCATAAAATATTCACTAAACGTACAATATATGCATGTAAGCACGCAATATACCGCAGCAGCCTCACGATAAACCATTCGTACAGCACAACGTATCGCAACGGAGGAGAGGCTCGTGTTAATTGAACGTTAAAATCTCAGCAGCCCAATTAAGCTGAGGAAAAAAAAGACACAGAGTCAAAAAAAACCCAACCTCTTATCCCGCAACCGCATCGATATTGCGTGCTAATTGAGTCGCGGTGGAACCCCGTGTGTGTACGTACGCTGCACTCGGATTCTAATGAAAAATAAATAAATACCAAGAAAAAAAAATATATAATCTCGGAAGGGTTAAAAAAAAAAATAAACATTTTTTTTCCTTAAAGCAGAGGTATTTAATTTTCAAAGTGTGTGGGTGAATGCGAGTTGAGGGGGGGGGGGGCGAGACACACGCGAAAGCTCGAGACTTTGCGTCGTGTATATACACTTGTACACGCGTTATGTATACGAGCTTGGGTGTAAAGGCGTCCACGAAAGTCTCGAGGCTGTATCGCGTGACAAGTTCAAATTACGAGTGCTCACGCAAGTGTACACGTATGGGTATAGGTATACATTGTCCCAGAGTTTTACTCACCCTCGAGGTGTATACATGTACGTTTATTAGATGCCGATGGATAATGGACGCCGGAACTTAGCCGTTATACCGATGGATAAGAAGGCCAACAGAAATGGGGGAGATCTCCCATTCTTTTTTTTTTTTTGTCGTACTATATATGTATGCGTTCCTGTGAGCTTGAACTCCACTTTTTTTTGTTCAGGAATCCATAGAGACGATAAAACGCTGATTTTCAATAATTAATACGACGAAATAAGAAAAATTCACAGAAGATTCGTGATGATTGATGGATTTGTCAAGTGCGCGGTCGTATGAGGTACTTGATTTTTGTAAAAGCTAAAGAAAGTGTGCAGAGTTGGATACCGTTGACTGTCAAAGGTGCAGGCTTTTGAAAGGAAAAAATATCGCTGGCTTGCAAAACCTGTCTCTTGCGAAAGGTATACGTGTTCCTTTTCAGCTTGGAAAGGATTTTTCTGTCGACGTGGAAAAGCCCCTGCGGTGGCATGCGTTATGTAGCTTTTTGGCTTATCGAATTTGGTCGCGAAAGAGGGCGGATAGACGTGAATTGGTTCACCGAATTGTACATTTGATGATTTTGCATGACTTTTGTGGACGTTGGTTGGAAAAAATTAAAGCAATAAAAGTAAGAATAAATACATGAAAAATTTTTTTAAATAAAATAATCATACGATCTTTGCACATAGGTGATTTAAGGACATTCCGGCAAAATGTAAGAAATATTAAATAACGCTAAAAAAAATTTATATTTTTTTTAGAATATTGCATGTGCGAATACATTTTGTAAGGCAGAAAAAAAATCATTGAATTCCACAACATAGACTCTAATGAGGGTCAGCAATTAAAGTGTATTCAAGCTACCATTGACATAAATCAAAACCTAAAAAAATTTCTCCTCGTTAAAAATAACCTGTATTTAAAAAAAAATAAAGAAATTTAAAAAAAATCCCACGCAGAATCTTAAAAAAAGTTATATTTAATAAAATTCAATTAGTGATCCCCATAAGAGTCTATGTTAAAGTGTGGATTTAAATGATTTTTTTTCTTGAAAATACATCGGGAAAAAATATTACAAAAAATCTACATTTTTTGTCAAAACCTCTTTACACGGTAAAATAACATGAATTATTATTTTCTAACTTAAAATGCTTTTAATTTTAATTAAACTCTGCAACACCGGAGGCCAGTCATGATAATTATTCAGTCATTTATTTATGATAAATTAATTTTGTAAATATTTTTTAGAACGTATAACTAATATTGCCATTGTGTTTGTGGTTTTCATAGGTGCTGATTTTGTTATTCACTTAAGGATTGGTTAAAAAAAATTTTATAATTTTTTTTTCCTATTAAAAAAAAAACATGTATACCGTTTAAAAAATTAGTATATCAGTTGTTTCTTAATTAATTGATTCTCTATTCACGTAAAATTAATTGAAAAAATATAAGAATTGGATTATTAATTTATTGCAAAGTAATTAAAAAATGCTTATTTTAACTATTCCTCGTTAATCATGAAATTATTTAATAACACAAAGCAAACAAATATTTTTAAAAAATTTATTGAAATACGGAAACCGTCATGTAAAATTTTTCTTCTTCTTTTGAGATAATATAAAGGGTCTTTACGTACGTATTTCTAATATATACAAATATACCTCGGTTTCGAACCAATCTAATGTTGCGTAGCGAGAACCATATTCAACCAGCTTATCTGCACTAGCCATGCATGAGTTTTATACGCAACAAAACGTATACTTAATGTTTTTAAAACAGCATATAAATAAATTAATAATTTCCAAACTATGTAAAAATTAAAAAATCAATAGGTTACGTGTAATTTATAATAATTTATTTATTTAATTAACTATAGATAGATACTATATAACAAAAAAATTATTAATTTTATTAAAGTGATCCACCATCCATAATAAACGATTGAAGAAAAAAAATATTACAAGAAGAATAAAATCAGCAGCTCAATTTATTAATTGTTACAACAAAGCAAATGATAAAACAGGCAAAACAAAGGAACCGAACAGTTAAGACGTTCATTCGCGAGTAGAGTACACACGTGTACAGACCATAAAAAAACAAACTACCATCGTAGGTGGAACGTGGGACACTTGTTCAAGTAGTGTTTTTCCATTAGCAGCGCACACGTACCCCCATCTCCTCCGGAAAGTATTACATATATATGAACACCTCGTTGAACACGTATGAGCACAAGAAGAAAAGACAGTATCAGAGGTGTATGTAGGTATACCGGTAAAGTAGCTGGCACGATTGACCTGAGAAAAGCCCCTTTAGGGAAGCAAAATGAGAAAGAGAAGCAGAAGGAGGAAAAGTCTCAAAGTGAGATATCGGAGAACGAGATCAAAGTGCAAGAGACTTTTACGCTACGCTAAACGATTATCGGACGAGGGTGTAGGCTGTAAGTGGAAAATATTATTGGGGCACCTGTATGAAGCTCTTGGAGCTGAGCTTTTATTCTTAAATCTTTTCATCGTTTCCTTCTGTTTTGAGTTGGGATTTAACTCGGCGGTAAATTTTTGCATTTTTTTTTTTTTTTTAATCATCCGTATTTCTATCGAGCAAAACAAAAGTTTATAGAATTTTCAATTGCTTTGAAACAGGAATAGGGTGAGGATTTTTTTCATCCTGTGATGTACTATAAATAGCAACTTTGATAAAAAATGTAAAATTTGTACATCTTTCTATACCAAATAACCAAATACTACGAATACGATTAAATGAATAAAAACAAAAAAAAACAAGCTTGTTTTATCACTGTGGTATCGAAATTCTTTTTTACCATTTAGTCAAATGTTTGTAATTTAAAAACCTGGAGCATATAAAAATTGACACTAGTTTGTATGAAAAACTTTTATTATTAAAAAGTGCTTTTACATATAACAAATGTACATTAAGTTAAAATTAATTTTCTTAGTAACATTCACTAATACATCCACTCTATTGCAGGCCGAGGTATGAGGATGGCAAGCTCTCAATTTTGCAGTTATCGACTTTTTTAGTAACGTACTCAAAAAACTTCTTTTTTTTTATTTATTTATTTATTTTTTTTTTTTTTATTCTTATACTTTCTTGAAAATACGTCAATCAAAATAACGTTGAACATAAAAAATTATACGCCAGGTCTAGATTGCCATCTCTCTCTATACAATCAAATGTTATACACAAAATGCAATACTTACAAAAAGTCAAGGATAAACTAAATATTTTTTGCATTGCAATCGAAAACACACTTTTTATAAGTACATTATTAAATAGCCATTAAAAATCACAAAAGGTGGTCATACAAAATACTTGAAAATATCTTTAACAAAATACCGACTAGCAGCACTAGTGTCTAAGTCACAGCAAAATAAATGTCTCTATTAAGGTATCAAATGAACGATTCTGGGAAGTTTGCCAGTATTTTTAAATACGTAGTAATCATAGGTAAATTTAACCAAGATCCATATAATAATGATTGCCAAAATAATATTCAGAATGTCCAGTGGATATATCTCGAGCTCAGCGGGTGGAGCACAAATTTCGGTCCTTGTAAGCTCTCGGATCTGTTGAGAAAATGAAACGCTTTAATCGTTCACGAGCAAAAATTACTAACTTCAAAAACAATAATAATA
>NW_019379587.1:3175091-3193297 GCF_000648655.2 Copidosoma floridanum
ATAGTTAATTATGAATAATTTTCTTAAAATTTACATTAATTTTCAACGATTAAAATTAATATCCATTCAACAATTATATATTTCAATGTAGTAATTATAATTATTATAATTATTATTTCTCGTAGGTATGTATTGTTGCAATAACAGTTATGATAAATACCTGTCTGTTGAAGTAATCTCCATTTTCCGGGGAACATTTGACTTCGCTCACGTCCTTGATGAGGTACGGATATTTGATCAGGAACTCCTGAAATCCCGGTGTAATCTGGCAGTCACATCTCCACGGATTATTCCCAAGATAGAGGCTTGCCGCTGTTTGGCTGTGCGGCAAAACATTCTCCAACGCGTACGTCGCAAACTACGGGTGGAAGTGTAATTGAAAGACGCTGTGAGACTGGCTCAAATTATTGTATGGAGGAAAATCGTTTGATCAAAGGATACAAAAAATTACATAACACGATTTCATCTTAAAAATACGTCAAACTGGTAAATATTTTTATCTATTTAAACAGGTCTATCAGATCATCCATACGCTTGTGTGAATAATATTAAAAGAAAATTGTAATTTTTGGATAATGCAAAAGTTACTTAATTTGTCATTAGTTTACCAAAGTTGAGAATAGTTATCACGAAAACTTTCAATCAACTGTTAAAACGATATTACGTATGAAATTAATAAATTAAAAAAAAAAAAAAAAGAAGAAGAGGCATTGTTTACACACGTCGGTCATTTTATTACCGCGCAGACTGAGGAGCCTAAAGTGCTCGAGCCAGAAGGTGCCGTCCAGTAAGCCCACGCACTCCACCTCGTTATCGTCCAAGTAGAGATCTATCACGCTTTTGTATACCGGATTTATTTTGAGAGGCGTCAAGTCACTGATCTGTAAGCACAATAACTGTATTAAGTTGTTGAAGGAACTATGCACTTTTGGAGTCAATGAAAAAATTTATTCGAAATCTTTCGGAATCATTTACAGTCATTTAAAATCATTTATAGACTTTAAAGTCATTAGAAATCGGCATAAGTTTTGCGATTAAAAAATCTTTCTTTGAAAAATTTCTATGTAAATGACTTCATGGTGATAAAATATAAAATAATTCTAAGGACTTTAAAGCCATTTAAAATTTGAAGGAGCCTTGAAATCAATTAGAAACTTTATCAGGACTTTTAATTGAGCCTAACTTCAGATTTTCTTGATAAAATAATTTCATCCCGTCATCATATTTTTTATAACTTTTCCTGTCTATATTTTTCAAATTACTTATTAATTAAGAACCTCATCAAAGTGAGCTTCGAAAAACATGGTGATCATCTTTACGAATCCCTAAGAATATTTTACCTCACTATTACATACAAGAAAATTACCAGCACATCAGAACAGCGTTTAATAACGTCACGCTGTATATGTTACACCCCTCACATTCCTGTGTTTGTTAGTATCTTACACAGTCCCTAGTAGCCAATCCGCCTCTTCATCAGCCTCTCTATCCTCCTAAGCGTCTGGATACCCTCAGGCTATCAGAGTTAATCCCAGAGTAACCTCCCACATGTAGACACACATACCTGGTTACCCTCGAGGTGGAGGGTTGTGGTATTAGCTGGCAGAAAGGCCGGCATATCGGTAAAACCACGATGGCTGCAGTTGACAGTAGCAAAAGCCATGAATTGCCGCTGATGCTGACGAGGAGAAGTCTGTTGCTGTGTCTGCTGCTGTTGGCTCATTGGGCTGCCGTTACTACCACCACCGAGGGTTGCGCTGTTCACGACGTACACGAGCTCGCAATCGCAGACCACCAACTGCTGACACTCATCTTGTAAACGCTGTTGTGGGCATTTATTTCGTGAGCACTTTAATTTTATGAGTGGCCTTTTAAGTCGGTCGAAGTGGTTGAGATATCGATTGACAGGGAAATCATATTTTATGTTTCCTTTTTAAAAAAATTTTGTGCATTAAATATCAAGGAGAAATGTTAAAGCGTTCCCAAGAATTGTCATTTTCAAAACTATGTGTGTTTAACCACGAAAATAGTGAGTTAAATGTTTTTTTTGTTTAAAAAAAAGTATTACTATGAAAAAAAAAGTGAAATGTTAATTGGTTTTAAAAAATAATACAATTTTGTGTATTTCATGGGTTGTTAGATCTTTGGTTAAATGCAATATATTTACATGATGTTAATACATTAAATTCTTTTGGAGTTTTTTGAATACTGAGCATATTAATACATCAAGAAATTATTAAATTATTTTCACTCATCGTTCGATGGTTCACAATTGAATCAAATAATAATATAGAAGAAAATGATAGTGCATATAACAGCATAAAATACCATATTTGACTGTTAAGCATTACTTTTTTGTTTTTTTAAAAAAATTTACAGCTTGAAATAACAAACCTTGTACTAGTTCAAAGTAAAGTATTTTTATTACTTTTTATAGTTTAATACCACTAAATTTATCATGAAAAGAGTAGAAAAATACCCTCAAAGCTTTGTACTCAACTTTTTAGATTATATTTCACGTTGTCAAAAGGACTGATCGATACATCGACTAGCAGCAAAGTGAAAACTAAATGAAGAATTCATTAAATTTTTATTATTTTTACATCTAAAATAAAGTCTATTTTTATTTTCGTTGCCTTGCCGCTACAAGGTTTTTTTTTATATAAAAAAGTTGGTACAGAAAAGAAACGAGCGAAAAATCGTTACGATCTAGTACTATCAAGCTTATTGCATCAATTGTACCTTCCGTTACTACACGAGCAAAACAGAGAGGACCTCATAATTACCTGCATGACTTCCATAACAAAGAGAAGTGGCTTGCCTTTGAACGGGGACCAACAGCGCATCTCGTCTCTGTCAACTACGCGCTCCACTAACGAGCCGTACGAACTATTTACCAGCCATACCGAATTTTCGTTGCACGTCCATTGATTTCCTTCAAGCAATCAGTACATATACATTATCAAAAGGACGACCATTATTAATTATAGTTTAATTATTAATTCAGAGAACATTAATTTACGTGTTGGAACCTTTATTTTTCCACCAATAATTGATGAATAGAATTTTTGCCGAACTTGCATAAAAGATAGAAAAAAAAAAAAAAAATTGGAATCCGCTATGGACAACGTGATACGAAAATATTAATCTGGTGCATAAAAATTAGTTGAATAATAAACCCAATTCTATGTAAGACTCAAAATATCATATTTAATTTAAAATCTAAATTTTTTATTTTAATCAACTTTTCAATTAAGCAATGAAGTATTTTCGTGTACATTTAATATGCCTTGCATCATCGATATGAACCACGATAATAATCTTATCATAAGTAAGAGTTACTCTTCTAATTAAATTTCATAAAAAATGACCTGTGAATTAATTCACTAAGTATAAAACTTACAAATATAAAAGATCAAGTAATAAAAATATAAAAGTTATGTATCCACAGAAAATATCGTAAAAGACGCGAGATGCAATCTTTTTTCATTCGTTAAAAATACTCCATCTTAAATTATACTTTTTTTTTGCGCACAACAAACGCCGTACGAAACAAAATATCACCACAATTTTTGTACTATACCAAACAAAATCCACATTGCTAACCAGCAGAACTCGAATAGTTCTCAAGAAGCTCGTTTGCCAATAAAATTCCAACAAAAGACACGCCACGTCGCACCTCAGAAACCGTATATGCTTGCCTCTCGCAAGCTCAAAGCCCTCCAGTAGAACGTATCCAACAAACAATATCTCGCACGGAGAAATTTGAAGAGAAGACACTTGCATCCGTGCAAGCTCGAAGACCTAATATATTCCCTCCTTGGAAATATAACTATATGTGTACAGAACCCACCTGCCAAATAGACGTCGCGTAGCTTTGGCACAGCAATCAGGTCGTCGGGGTCGAGGTAGCCGAGGGCATTGTTGCGCAAATCGAGCGTCCGGAGCTCGGGCAGTCCGGCAAAGGTGAACTCGGGCATCGCACGTAAGCTCGTGCCGCTGATTTCCACGACCTATTGCACATTGCACGTGTATACATATACAGGTGTAGTATACCTACATGTATGTATGTATGTATATGTATGGAGAAGCGTCAGTATCAATTTGCCTTTCGTGCCAGGCTGCAGAGTATTCTCCGCAGCAATTGCACGTATAGGCACACACGTACGGACGACTCGTGCGTGAATGTAACGTGCCTCTTAATGAGGCCTCAATTACAGAGACACTGTTCCCCTAATCTGTTTGGATCCACGTCTCTTCTTCCTCCCATAAACACCAACTTGGGTCATGAAAATTCACATTGTTGTTGGTGATGTTTAACACAGACGTTTAGAGTCATGTAATATACTTACCTACTTTACCATTATCATTTCAATGGTATTTAAGTGTTATAATATATTTTCCCTCTTTGAATTTAAATTCATAAAATATACCTCATAACTAAAAATATTGAGAAAATCGTGATTTCTCGATTCTGATTACCTCAAGAAGTCGAGCGTCCTCGGGAAAGGGTGTAACTATCCTTTGAAGATTTCCATTGAGGATTGATAAGCGGCGCAGCTCGGGCAGACCTCCAAGAGCCCTCGCTGCGTCAAACTCCTCGTCTCGCCAATTGAGAACCGTTAAACCGCTTACCGTCTCCAAGCCAAAGCTGCCACTGATGCTGCAAGAGCGTTAATCACAAGCTAGGACCTTGACGTGCTGGTTTTCTTATACTTTTTTTTTTTTTTTTTTTTTCTTTCTTTGCCTACTCTACCGCTAATTTATCTCTTGTGAGCCGTGGTTAGCGCTTACTTAGCCCGTTTTCGGAAAATTTGTTTGATGAGCGTTTTGTTTCTGCTCGATCATTCTTTTTTTTTTTTATATCAGGTATCTCCAGTATCAAATGTTTATTATAACTTTTTTTTTTCAATTCAAGTGACTGGCTTTTTTACAACACAAAATCGAGCAGACTCACATTCGCAACATCTTTAAAATAGGACGACTTTACGATGCAACAGGTTGATTAAGGAATTAATTGAGTATTTAGTAATTTTTCGTTACCCTTCAGTAAAGGAATACGGCAGTCCGTGTAAACAGACGAGCTCGCGCGTCTGGTTGCCATCGGGCATCACGCCAGCCACGGATTTACACTCCGGTGAGCTATCGGTGGTCGTTTCTTCGTGAGCCTTACAGGCGAGCTTCCAGGTTGACAGGGAGCTGAAAGAAGCGAAGGTTCCACATCAGTCACGCTTTTATTATCGTTTGAAACATTATTAGCTTGCGTGTATTGATACGCGTCGATTGGATGCATCGTTTGATGCTTGGTCGTATTATGTCTTGTAAAATATTTTAAGCTTGCTTCGTGTACTCTGAGTGACCTGATTCTTCGAAGAAAAGGATAAAAAAAAACCAGCGACTGAGAGAAATAGACCTCAATTTTTTATTCAAGAGAAATTGAATAGTGAATACTAAAGATATCTGCTAAATATCTGCAGTGACAGCACTGAGAAGAAAAGTCTTGTTGATCGAGAGAGAAAAAGATTCGCTCGTAATAGAGAAAAGGAGACTTGGAAATCACTTAGAAAAAATGACAAGAAGTTACTGGCAATCTATTCATGTTTAGCACGGTTGTTTGATAACGTAAGTAACATTCAATATAAGAAACACATAAGGCATGTGTTATGGCCAATTAAAAATAAAAGTGATATTATTACCTTAGTAGCTTTAAGTGTTCTTTGATAGTACAGTACAACAGAGTTACGCTAGGCTTTATGTACATCAGTATAATAATTGCTTACATTAACTATTAATTATAAAATTAAAATTTAATTTAATACTTGTTACTCTGAAATTTCGGTGTAATACTTGAGGACCCTATAATAGTACAATATTCAAATGTAACCTGTCACTGCATCATGCGAGGGTCTCCTAAAAAAGCTGCAGTGTAATACCCAAAAACTAATTTCATTTTTTTTTATTGGAAATACTTGTTAGGAAATTACTGAAAAGTTTTTGTTATTTCCAAACACAGTGTTGACGAATTTCCATATGCCATCTTAGACATCTAAAGTAAATATCAGACACTATGATCTTATAGCAGTCAAATAATTATTAACTTTCACCAAAATCTCTTTGTTTACATGTAACTTATGCACGTCAAGATAAAAATCTTTGTAGTTTCAACTGTCAACTAAATAGTCCACGAGGAGAAAGATGTAAAGTGAGAATAACAGAGAGGGAGAGGTAGAGCAAACAGAGTACCATCAAAGTTATCTTATCGGTAAGTATATTTATTTTCTTCTCAACTGAAGTATTTGGAAGCAAACACGTCATAATGTGCTACCGTTGAAAGCCTCAAGTACCAGCAATTGCGACTAAAATTGATAGATATTCTCGTGAAGCTGCAGGAAAATATAGATTCAACGAAATGCACCACCTATGTCGCATTATTTGATGAAGATAACGATGGAATCTAATATAGTTGTTGACCGTAGTGATCGTGGGGTTAAGAAAAATTAGTTCAAGTTTTTAAGTTAAGTTAAGTTAAGAATCGGTCATTAGCAATTCCTTAAAGTACATTATCATTTATTATCAATTTGTTCTTAAAGACAATTTTGATCAATGCAAATATTTTATATAAAGTATTGTTACTGATATTCTTGATTTTGTAGCCTCAGTTCTGAATTGGTTGCATTAAAAATCTTAAGATAAAATTAGTCTATCTCATTTTGAATAGCCACTCAATCTTCAGTAGTTTACAAATAACGTTTATGTAATGAACTGCAGGAAAAGATTTTTTGTTGATAAGTGTATTGTGTATTACCTGGATCATTACTATATGAAAACGCTGATGCTCACGTTTTCTTTTTTTTTTTTCACTAATATGCGTTAGAATTTACAAGAATCTTAATAAGTCTGTAAAATATAATTAATTTCACGCATGATATAACCGAAGATACGTAGTGTAATCAGCAAAGACGTTCTCGTTGAATGATCAAAGGTAATGAGCACATGTCAAAATGTAAACTAAAACCGATTATACACGAGAGATGGTGAAAAAAATTTTAGTACACGCATTCATGTGCGATAAAATCGTCAAGAAGCTTATAACAAACGAACCGGAGAAGACACTTTTATAACGAGATGAGAATCATGGAGGATTTATTATTTTTTTGTAGACACAAGTTGTTATCTGATAAAGATGTACGGTAAAATTTTCAAAAGGTAGCATCGTAGAGAAATGGAGACGAAAAAAATTATGACAAACCGAATGAATGAATAAGCGCGTGGTGGATAAGTTTGCGCGTATGATAATCAGTCGTACTGAAAAAATTTCAAAATAAATGCTCTTATCTTTGCTACTTATCAAGACACGTACATTCCCCTTAGTCATATTACTTCAAAGTCACAATATATTTCACGTATCTTTGAGTGACTCTAATCTGAATCTAATCGTACCTCGAATTAAAAAACTGTTGGGCCTCGAAACCTTCCCACTTCGTTGACTGATTGTCCATTGCAGCTCAAAACGTGATTATGTACAGTGCTACAATAAAGTACACTACCACAAAATCTGTCAAGTTAAAAAAAAAGAATAACTCTTCTGATGAAAACATAAAACAACTCACATTAAAACAGATACTATCAGAAAGTTTTCCATCCACATCTTTGTCAACTTGTTCTCAAAAGATACACGTACCAGGAGCCTTTTAGTACGCTCGGAAAAGCTCCGTTTCTCTCAATCACTACAAAATCACTTCTTCGCGCTCACATGCAAACGCACGCACTATCAGCGAGTGAAAAAATCAGCCAGGCAAACTCTCACATGTTCTCGCGTCTTCGACAAAAAGGAGATTTGATTGCTGAGCTCATTATACTCAAAAAAGAGAAGGAGTGTACTGAGATGTGTATGCGGTACACCTGCTAATCCAGCCGGAAAACAGTAGGCAACTCGGCGTGGAGACGCCGAAAGCGAGCGCCGCACGCTGATGCGAAAATTCATTAGCATCTTTAAATAACAACCAAAAAGAGCGAGAGCGGGAGAGAGGCGCGAATTTCTTGCGCATGCGAGTTTTTGATCGTTTCTTGAGCATGTACGTTGAATGTGGAAGAATTGCAACTCAGATGAATCCACAGAATTTTTTTGTTTTACAGTAAAAAGGTGGTATCTTTACCTACCGATGTACGAAATGAACGAATAAATAATGTAACATGTTATCTGTACGAGCATTAATATCACTCCGTCGGTGTTTATTATCACGTACGAGGCTTGAAAAAAAATATTATATTGAGTTACGTAACATATGAGTTAGTAAACGATGTTTTGGAGCATTAAATTACATTACATGTCATATGTTGATGCAGTATAGGTACATATTACTATGGACCAGTTGAATAGAGCGGTACAGTACAACAGGTATGTGAGAATTTAGTACTTAGTAGTAATGCTAAGAATTACATGAGTTGTATGTAAATATTCTACAATTGATAAAATTTAGTAATAATGTGGTTTGTTTAAATAAAACTGCCCAGAATCGTCAAAAATCTACGGAAGTTATACTGTCATGATACAATTTTCATTCACAAAACACAGTTCGTCACCTCCTCTTCAGCGGGAGTATCAAAAGCTTGTGATATTAAACTTTGTTTTAACCAATTACACTGTAATTAACAGTATACAAAAATGCCACCTGAATTTTTTTTTTTTTTATAAGTCTTCAATTGAGTAATGCAGTTGAAATGCATCAATTAAAACCAATTCGCTCTCCAACGTTGAAGTTTTTTCTTCCTACTAGCTATCTTTTCTTGATGAGCACTTGAAGCACAAATTAATTGCCTTGACGATTGACAGTCTCAGCTCGCAGATGTATGGATGCTGCTCCCGTCATTATCGAATAAACTGATCATCATTTTACGCTGAAGCTTTTAGTGATTCAATTTGATGCTGTACAATTGTTATAAACTTTTGATATCAACTCAAATGAACAGACGAACTTCGATAATATCAATTTTTTTTAATTATCAATAAGTATCATCAAACAATTTGATAAAGTAGACTAATAACAACCAAATTATTTCCTGTTTATTACTATGTATAGGTTACAAACCAAACTCTGTCGGATCTGCATCCAAAAATCAAATTATAACTAATTCTAAATAATCATCATTATGTTCATTTTGTGGATTAATTATATCTCAGAATCACAGCACCGGCCTATAATTCGGAAAACAATCAGATGCAACGTTTTTTGTTAGCATAGCATTAAACCCTTGACTTCCTAATCATATCACCGTAGACCTTGGTATAGAGCTTTTTCATGGTTATGCTCCAACTACATTCATCTTCACTTAGCATGCTTTAATCTTTCTTAATAATCAAGGTGGAGGGATTATATTATTATAGGTAAAAGTTATAGGGATATTATGCAAGTTTCCTTTGTTACAAATATTGATTTATTTAATTATAAGCGGGCAAATGCTTAATTACAAAATAAAGTTACACATGTAAGTGGATGCCTTGCAGGGCAACGTGTGCTCTTGTCATATAAAATTAATTAAGTTAATTAATGTTAATTTAAAATGTGAAAAATTAACAATAAAATTAAAAAAAATAGAAAATCAATATAAAAGTAGAAAATTAACAAAATATACACATTTTTAAATTACAACAATTATATTTCAAGTCTTGTATTACTTTACTGTGTCAACTAGTATCCGCTTTTTCATTGGTACAACGTGTCAAAAATTATATTTTGCTAGCATACCATAAAATATAATTTTTGATAACTGAACACTGATAAGTTTATTGTCTCTGCAGGTACTTTAGACGTGTAAGATAAAAAGATATTTAAAATAATAAAGCTTACAACTTCTTATACACAAAAATTCTAAGCCAAACAAAAAGTTTAATCATATTATCACGATAATTAACTCATTTAATTTAAGCGCTAAATAATGATAAACGTTAATGTTGTTTAATGCGTCGACGTTAAAATATGTATCACTGCTCTCAATGCACAACTGTTGATTTACCAGTAAAATAATTCTTGGGAGTGATGCAGCTGTGACGTGTTAACTGGAAAAAGTGCCTCTTTATTTAAATTTTAAGGAACAGCGATTGTTTCATGCCGTTGTCACGTTAATCTATAACGTCTGCATAGCCAATTCAATTTATTTTTAGAGGATGGACCTAATGTCTTCGAGCAGATTCACTAGAAAAATAATCCCTTTGATTTCAAGCGAGCTTAGCTTTTTGGCCCCTGAGATAAAAAGCACTGTATTTCTTTATCGATCAAATGCCTAGCAAGTGAGATTGTCTTGAGACCTCAGCTAGAACCGCGTAGTGACATCTGTATGTTAAAGCTAAAATTGTGTAAAATCGAAACAAGATTTTTACCGATGGTAAGTGTAAGCCAAGCTTTTCCATACAGTTATGAAGAAACTCTATTATTTGTACAGCTTATCTTAGAAAGATAGTAATTTTACACATTTTTATACTATTTTTTGTTGGTTTTTACAATTTACTTAGAGTTTTGAGGATACTTCAGCTAAACAAACTTTACATTTGAATTTGGTGCATTGTAGTACATAAAAATAAGTAGGTCTGGTCAAAAGTACAAACCACTATTTTTATATACCAAATAATGGTAGAAAATAATACCAGCAACACATAAACGTGTGTATGAACAGGCAAATAGATATCAAAATTATAGCTACATATTTATTTATATGGTATTTAATATTTTTTTAATAGTGAGATACAACAAAGTTGAGCTAGACCTTGTATACATATAAATATTATACAAGATTATCAGAGTAACTATTAACTACAAAAATAACGTTTCTAATTTGTCACTCTTAAGTGCAGGTGTACTAATTATCAAACATACTTCAGTAGAATATATAAAACCAGTCACTGCATGATGTCAGGGTCTTCTAAAAGAGTTGCTGTGTAATAACCAAAAACTAATTTAATTTCATTATTAGAATATGTTGAGAAATTTATGATCTTTTGTGGTGCTTTCAGAACAGTTTTCCACATTCAGTCAGCCTTGGAACATAAAATATGTCAGATCTTTAAAGCTGCAACAATTAAACCAAAAAAGTACATCTTATTTATTGACTTTGGCTAGAACAACTTTTAATACTAAGAAAAACTGTCAGATTGTATTAAGATTTTTTGAAATGGATATAGATGTCAGTAAAGTACAAAACCAGTTGAATTTTTTATTTGCTACATGAAAGTTTATAGTTAAAGCCAAAAAATAGACTTTTCCAAAAATTTTATTTAAGTAACTTATTAAACTTTTTTCAGCTTAAAACTTATATCCATGAAATGCTGGCTAGACTATTAACAAGAATAAAACTAATGTTTTCCAAGTTTTTTATTTTTTTAATCGAATGATTGGCTCAGCAGCTATAAGATTTGACAAAACATCGAATAAAAAGTAATTTCAAACGTTAATCTTTTAGTTACTCATACACTAGAAACGCTTGTGTTATTGTAGTTCTTTTGTAATACTATTCCAGGTTTAGTTAGGTTTAAAACTAAAAGTTAGTCAGACTTGTGTCTAAAAGTGTCATGAGTTAAATTTCTAAAACTAAAATTACATTGATTTTTAACTAGTGTTAGAAATAATGTATCTAATACTAGGACATAACAAAAGATGTCAGATAACATTGACTTGTTTTTATTATTGAAATTCTTAAACATACAAGTTCAAAAAAATAAATTATATTTTCTTCAATAAGTCATCTATTTTTTAACTTAAGATTCGTCTCCATGAAATGTTTACTAATATATTTTCAAGAGATAAAATTAATATATTCGAAACTCTCATTTTTTAAGCTTTTCTACATTTTTTTAATAGATTGTTCGGGACAACAGCAATAAAATTCAACATGATTTTAAATAAAAACAACATTGTGAGACGTAGGTCTTTAAGTAACTCAAACACTGGGATCGCCTATAAATTTTTTTTTACTTCTATTATTTACGATTATTGAATAGTTATATCTACTTCGTGTTTTTGCTCAATACAAGCGAATTGAAGGATCTTACACGCTAATTCTTATGACGATTTATGGCACACTCGTGTCACGTACGGTATCATTTTTTTGTAATGGCTAGTTTTATTTTAATTCAAAATATTTTAAAACCATCAAACTATGTAAAAATTTCAACTAAGATTGAATGGGTCACAAATTTTCTGAGGTGAGAAAGATTAATTTAACTATTAAGTAGAAACTGGAGCCATCTCAAGTCCTAGGAAACACTTTTCACTATTTTAAGGCTAGCATTTCTAGCTCGTCTAGTCAATTATGTATTCAAGTATTCTTTTTGTTTTAGCTAGATATACTAAAAGGAAATATAACTTATCATTGTATTATAAAAGCTACGTCATCAAAGTAATTAATTACGTTTGTCTGTTGGAAAAAGCTGTTAAGAAATTTATGCTTTCCTGTCAGTTTTTCAAAATACGATTCCACACTCAGTCTTTTTTAGAACATGCAGTAAGTCAGACGATCGTTGAAAAGCTGCAACTATCGAGTACCTACAGTTAAAATATTACATAGCTCATCAACTTTTGTAAAAAGAAAAATTGTATACATAAAGAAGGCAGTGCTATTAAATTTTAGTGACTATTTTTTAATTTAAATGGAAAGGGTACAAAAAAAATCGATCGTTTTTTTTCAGAGAAGTTTCAGATTTTTCAGCTCAAAATGTTTATAGACCAGATGTTAACTAAATCATTTTTAAAAATTAAATCAATGTACTTTAATGTTTCATTAGTAAGATTATTTTACTACTGTGATCGAATATTTGGGTCTACGACAGTAAAACTTAAGGAAATTCCAGCTAATAATATTTATAAACGTTGGTCCTTCAGTTATTCATACACTGCGATTGCGTATAATATAATTTTACTTTCATTGCTTATTATATTCGAGTACTTCTATAACTTCCGGGGCTTTTTAGTAAAGGATGATGAAATAAAAGACTCGTATTCAATAACTTACAAATATTTAATGGATAATGTAATTATTGCGATAGCTTTTTTAATTGTAATTGAATCCACACTTAAACAGAAAACTACAGTTAAAATTTTTAATGAAATTGAACTAGTACGAGAAATGTTGAAAGGATTAAAAAAAAATAAAAGTGATGAGAAATTTGAAAATAAAATAAAAGATGTAAAAAATTTTTGGTTTATCTGTCTGGCATTTTTTGTTTACTTGCTGTCATTAATATTATATTTCTATTACAACTGTTACAACCAACATTTTATTCTTGTCTTTCTCGATGTAGTTCCTCACCTTATTATAGACTCAATAGTGGTACAGTACATATTGATCACAATTTTTATAAAACTTTCATATATAAGGATCATTTACTACATGAAAAAGGTTCTTAAAAATTCATCCAATGTGATAACCACACGTTCATTGAATCCCATGGTTTTAAAAAAAATGTTCATCTTTCTTAAAATTTCGCCAAATACATATGTCATTACGTACAATATCACAAGAGGTGTCTGATTATTATTCAGTAACGATATTTCTAACGATTGCTATGCATGTCATAGGTTTTGTGGGTGAATGCCATTATTTTATAGAGGATGGCGTACTCAATATTCTTGAAACGAAAGATGTTATTTCCTCACTAATATTTTTATTTAGTCCTGTCTTTATGTTATTATCGTTATCAATGTCGGCTGGCGCAGCAGTCGCAGAGGTAATACATTAGTAATTCTTTGTTTATACCTTATACGATACTGAACCTCATCTAAAACTGTATGATTTATGCAGAGTAAAAAAATTAACCTAGCAATAATCGATGGCTTGCTTTGTAATTATAATCCAAGGAATAAAAATACATTTTATCAAGTAAGTATTGCAAGATAATCACTTTAAATTACTGATAATTTACTAAGAATGATACATACATTTTAGCTGTTACTATTTGCGAATCAATGCATGATGACAGATATTAAATTTGAAGCTTTAAATTTTTTTTTAATACGTGAGACCCTACTTGTGCAGGTAAATATTTTTTCTTTGTATATTTTAAAGTTACAAGATTATATAACAACGATCTTGGCAAGGATTCATAACTTTCAATCCCTCACTTTCACTTTAATAACTCCCATTTTTATTTACTCCCCCAACCCACACCTTCTATTTGTATTCCAATACCAATTACTTTATTCTTTTTTTTTTGACGCCGCAGCGCTTGAGAGAAAAAAGATTTGAATGTTTATATTTGATGCTTTGGGTTGAAGGTTATGAAATAAAAATTATGACCTCCAATTAACGACTTGATTGATATACTTTTACATTTAAGACACGATCGCTACAATATGGATAGTATATTACAATAGTGTTATAAGACAAGTAAACCTAAAAAAGGCTGTTTGAGCTATTTTTTAAATTAATCCAGAGGTTGGTGAAACCTTGCCAAAAAATTTTTTTTTCAATTAAAGACAAAATAGTCAAACTATGGATCGTGCCTAAAAATTATTGAGAAAGTACGAAGAACCATTGCTTAATGTAAGAAAAATCTATTAAAATGCAATATGTTTTTCAGATAATAAGTGCGATCCTATCATATTATCTTGTAAAAATCCGAATCCATCCATCAAATTATTAAAATGTTGCTCATAATTACCAAGCCTTTACTAGTAAAATGGACTCTCCGTTGAAATGTGAAAATTTGATTTTACTTTTGCCTCGACTTTTGCAACACAAAATGTGAAAGTAAGTTGTGACTGTTGTCATGCAATACGATAATTTTCGTTAATTTTAAGATAACATTTTATGTAATTATTTGTCTATTCATCATTGGTATGTAATTGAAAAATAATTTTCTAACTAATAAATGTATTGGTGTTCTACTAAATAAACTCGTATTTCTTGCTTTTTAGTACTAAAAATGAGTGTTAAACACGAAACAAACTTTTTGTCAGCTTGTGATACTAAGGTATTGTTTCCAATATGGGGATTGCTTTCAAATTATTTCAAAGTTTAGTTTGACAGAAATTTGTTTCCATATCGAGTCGTCTTGTCGAATCGTTCCTCTATTGGAGAGGAATTTTTTTTCACCACAAAATGTCATATTATGGCCCCAATCAGTTGGAAAAGATGAGCAGATCCAAGATGTATACAAAGAATCAAAGGGCCAGTGGGGTGGAGTCTTTAGTATACATACTTTCATATTTTTATGCTTTTACTCCATGGTACAAGGTCACGAAGTCGTTTTCAATTCGACACAATCTAAAAATTTGTTTTAACTTAGTCTGCATAAAAAAATTTAACTAATATACGTACTTAAGGTATCACGAAATTATTATGCACTAATTTATTTATTTTTGCGATTCAACAATTAAATTTTAATTCATTAGCCAGTTAAAATGTTAAATTTTAAGTATAGAGAATTTTTTTTTTAATAATTTGCGTTTTTATTTAATACAAGCATCTTGTATAAAAAAAGGCGATATTAATGTATGATTCTTCAATTATAACAGACTTACATTCAGTTTAAATAATTAACCCTTAGAACGAGGGTAAACAAATTTACAAATATTCACTGACTGCAAACCTCTTGAAGTACTAGAGCCTAGTACTTATGCATAAATAATAATCATGTATACAAATAAAAAAAATTTGCTTGTTTCATCAAAAATATTTGAACATGTATAAACATAAATAAATGAAATTATTTATTAGTGAAAAAAAGGGAAAAAAAATTATCAAATAACTTTATACTGTAAAATAAACATATAAAAAAAAGAAAATGAAAAAATCCTTGACAAAATTGTAAAATCAATAATTATAATAATATGGATACACTAATGATAGTGCTCATAAGAAAAGAAGGAACTATTTAAAGAAAAAAACAACTTGTTTTGTAACAAATTGAATGACGTCCTTATATATATAAAAGAAGGAAAAAAAGGACAATTAATAAGTGATTATGCAACATCAGTAGTACATAAGGAAATTTTGAAATTTATACAACGATTGTAAGGGAAAAGGGCACACACTGACATATATGTTTACACTGATTCCACAGCGTAAGAAGTCAGTAGGAGAAACAGGGATTAGGCAATAAACCCCGCCCTTTTTCTTCTAATGATTATAACAGTCAAAAAATAATGTATAAATCGATTTTTAGGTTGACAACAATAAATACAGTTTAATGTTGTAGTTTCTAAATACGAAAAAAAATTATTGTAACAAAAATTCAAAGTATTATATTAATACTAGTTTCAAGCCCATTAACTATCAATGATTTAAAATTCGTTTATTTTTAGAGGGATTTTATTATATTTCAGGATTTTTACAATTTCTCGAAATAATTATAACATTTACACATTTTATAAGAAAAATCTCATTTTGGTGTAAACCATAATGTATTAATCGACTTTATTTACTATGTATATTAATGACTATACATGCTCGTTATTAACATGTGTTATTAAAAAATAATATAATAATTATTACTTAAAAGTTTAACAAAATTTATCAAAAGAACAACGTATCAAACTTCAAATCAACATAACGGTCAAATTTACACACTAATGTTTTAATTACAATAAACAGAACGGTTCGTCGAAAATACTCAATCGCAATTACCTTCGATAAGCACTATAGATTCGTAACACAAAAAACACATATCCCTTGATATATAGTTTTGTTTCGCAACACTTATTCATACATTGGCAGATTTATAAACTGGTCTCATTGTTCTTGGCTGAATCTCGATTTGAAATACTGCTGGCGGACGACAACGTATAAACTATCCCATAGAAAAATTTCTTCCAACATTAGTCATTTTCTTATCGCTTTTCACATCGTGTTATTGTTTCATCGGTAATATTTTTTTATTACTATCATCATTAGTATTATTTGTACAAGACGGAATCAAATTGCAATACAGTTAAAAAATTGCGCTATATTCTTTTCGTTCCCACTGATGACAAAAAACTCGTCTTCGCTTGGACATCATTTTTTTTATTAAACCTATTGATTACGTAGGACTTTGATATTTGTCTTTTTACTTAATATATGACACATGCGTTGGTGCTCGAGCTGCTTTCATCATTTCCTGAACTTTTTCAATATGTTGCCGTGATCTATTTACACAAATAGTTGGTGCATGCATTTTTTTTCTTTTCTTCAATGCCTCTAAGCATCTCTATACAGTTGTATTGCAGATTATTATTACACATTTTCCCTATCTACTCACTGCGTATAAACTATTTTTTTGCATATCCAAAATCGACTAAAATATTCGCAAATTACTAAAAAATAATGTAAATTTCAAACATAAAAATTAGAGACTCGTGGTAATAATTTTCAGTTCTCACCTATAAGAGGATAGAAAATGTTTGTTCTTGTTCATATGACAGATAATAGATAAGTACTTATAAATATTACTTGTTACCCCAAATCAAAAGTTTCCCTAGCCCTATTATTCTTTTAAAAATTATAGTCAACAGCTATATTTTAATAATACAATCGGTATGTCATCGATCTAAGACCGAATTAATTAACTTATGGTAATAAAAAATTTTAAACTACCTACTGTAAAAATTACTCGAGCCTTCACACTTAAATTTATGCCCCACATTAAATTTTAACCGTAATAATCGCTGATGTATTTTCCAATGTACTTTGACTCCTGCCCTTTTTTTCTAAAATCTAATAACACTGATGTACGAGGAATCCATTAATAATTGTTAGACTGAGACGCATGCATCATACATATATCCCAGATACTCTTTTGTCTACCACATGGATTTATTTTTTTACGTGTGATATACAGTTACATTGGAAAAAACAAAGCTATTTGTATATAGCCCATTAATTTTATACAGCTTATATAGTTAGAACTTTGGTTTCTGGTGTATTAGTTACACCCACTGGACAAATTCTATCTTACGTAAGGATGTACTCTGAACAAATAAAAATATGCCTTTTAAAAGTCTTTAGAATTTAAAAATACATAGACTCTCTGAAGCCGCGTATTCAACAACCATTTGTGTCTTGTAAGAGGTAATTTTTAAAAAAAAATTTTGAAGTTCTCTCGAAGATGCCGTATCCATCCAAATACATTTCATTTCGAAACATAAATTGATATCGATGTAGTCTTGTCTTTTTGAGTTTACTGGTATTTTTTTTTTTTTTTTTTTTTTTTTTTTTTTTTTTTTTTTTTTTTTTTT